>SJYV01053817.1:0-114966 GCA_006410875.1 Neotragus pygmaeus
AAAGCATGCTGACCCAGAACAAGCAGCACCAAGGTCGCATTCTAGATGGCATGTTCTGTATCTGGAGAGTATGTTACAACTCTGATTAAATATTGAAGCCCAGCCTTGAGTTCCAAAAGAGCAGGTCTGGGCACCATGTCAAATAGCCTTGGGATTGGTAATCAGACTTCACACTTCAGCAGTTCTGAGCTTTAAGGATTAATCTCTGCATTAGCTGTTTTCATGGCTTCTTATTTTTCAAAACTTATACTATTCACTTACTTTGCCAAGGTCAGCCCTATCTCAGCAATAAAGCTTGAGAGGCCATCACTTTTATCAAAGGGATTTTCCAGTCCCAACAGTATAAAAATAAGCTGATCCATCATTTAATCGGCGATTAATATAGTCTTTGCTCTTCCTACAAAGTAGGTATTTAGACTGGGCAAAAACTTTGCACTTCCTAAAGTTGTTTTTTGTTTTGTTTTTTCAATTTGGCTGCACCAGGTATTAGTTGTGGCACGTGGGAATTTTTAGTTGCAGCATTTGGGATCTNATATAGTCTTTGCTCTTCCTACAAAGTAGGTATTTAGACTGGGCAAAAACTTTGCACTTCCTAAAGTTGTTTTTTGTTTTGTTTTTTCAATTTGGCTGCACCAGGTATTAGTTGTGGCACGTGGGAATTTTTAGTTGCAGCATTTGGGATCTGGTTCCCTGACCAGGGATCGAACTCAGGCACCCTTGAATTGGGAGCAGAGAGTCTTAGCCACTGAACCACCAAGGAAGTCTCCCTAAAGATTTTTATAATCACATGTACTTATATTCATGCTGAGATTATAGCCATAGACCCAGTGGTTATAAAACATCTACATAATTAATTGGTTATATACATGAGATTATCCACATAAGGTTCTACATATAAAAATGAGCTTCTCTATGTGTATCACTATATGTATTACCCTCAGTTCCAATATCAGCTTCTACCTTAAATTCAACTAGAAAATTCTACCATAAAGAAAACAATAGTTTCTCTTCTTTACTAAAAGTAGCCAGCAACAGTGTAGAAGAAATGACAGAACTGGAATACTACAATTTTGAATCCCTAGTGTCATAGCTGATAGGGTACAGATCATCAATGTGTGAGTCAAAACAGTTGTGGGGGGTACTTCCCTGGCAGTCCAGGGATTAAGACTCCTAATGAAGGGGGCACATGCCACATTGNTGACAGAACTGGAATACTACAATTTTGAATCCCTAGTGTCATAGCTGATAGGGTACAGATCATCAATGTGTGAGTCAAAACAGTTGTGGGGGGTACTTCCCTGGCAGTCCAGGGATTAAGACTCCTAATGAAGGGGGCACATGCCACATTGCAAGGCCAAAAAAATTTTTTTAATGAGAAACAGTGGGGAACAGTGATGCCATGCAAAGTGGCAGAGGAGGAAACTCCAATAGGGCAAAATAGGGCCATAAAGAGGGACTGGAAGGAACTATTTCAAACTCTAGAACCAGATCAGACACAGCAAGGTGGTGAAAACAGGCTGCTGATCTTTGTAAGAGAGCGGTGAGCAGGAGCCAGTCACTACCCTCGACGCTGTGGGGACCGTAGCCGTGAGGACAGTGGCCCAAAGTCCTATGGCTGGAGCCAGAGCAGGCAACCTGGACCATGTCACCCAAGACCTGGGATTGTGTGTTTTGTTGGTGACTGAGGACCTGGAGCAGATTCTGGCCTTGGGGTCAGCTTCCTTGGGCTGCAGTAGCTTCCCTTAGAGCATCTCTGTTATTGCTGTTTAGTCACTCAGTCATGTCAGACTCTTTGTGACCCCATGCACTGTAGTCTGCCAGGCTCTTCTGCCCATGGGATTTTACTGGCAAGAATACTAGAGCGGGTTGCCATTTCCCTCTCCAGAGGATCTTCCTGACCCAGGGAGCCTGCGTCTCCTGCATTGGCAGGCAGGTTATCATTGAGTCACAAGGGAAGCCCTCAGAGCATCCAGGGGAAGGCTAAGACAAACAGGAAGACTTTGTCAGATCACTGACTGGCTGCAGACATTGCAGAATGGAAACGTCAGTCGCCACGCACAACAAAGAACACACTTTGCAAAAATAGCTTAGAAAAGTCACGAAGACAACTGTAGTCCTCAACTAATAAAAATCATTGTCTGAGCTGTGGGAGAATCAGAATGTCCAGATTTCAACAAAAACTTACAGAGCATACAAAGACACACGCATACTGGAGTCTTTTTTACAGTAGAATTTCTTTTTTACTTAAGGCAGTGCGGTCCATTTAACTTATTTTTGTCTGCACTTCACAGCTTGTGAGATCTAGGTCCCTCACCAGGGCTAGAACCTGATCCCACTACAATGGAAGCACAGAGTCCTAACTGCTAGACTGTCGGGGAATTCCCTATACTAGAATTTCTAAATTTAACTCTCTGCACTTCTACCCAAATATTAAACAGCAGTTGCATGGAATAAGCAGTGATAAAATTTCCTTCTGAAGGAACAACAGCGAGTGCAATGGAAGAGCATTTGCTAAAACAGACTTCTAATTCTAAAGACCCCCCCAAATAACTTTTACACAGTTTAATCATTCACTGCCCAATCTCCCTCAACATGATGACTTTTTTCAAGGTTTAAAAAAAAATTTATTTAATTGGAGGATTTACAATATTGTGGTGGTTTTTGCCCTACATAGACATGAATCAGCCACGGGTGCATATGTGTTCTCCCATCTTGAACCCCAATCCCACCTCCCTCCCCACCCCATCCCTCTAGGTTGTTCCAGAGCACTGGCTTTGAGTGCCCTGCTTCATGCAGCAAACTTGATCTGGTCATCTATTTTACATATGGTAATGCACATGTATCAATGCTATTCTCTCAAATCATCCCACCCTCACCTTTTCCCACATAGTTCAGAAGTCTGTTGTTTAATCTGTGTCTCTTTTGCTGCCTTGCATATAGGATCGTCATTACCATCTTTCTAAATTCCATATATGTGGATTAGTATACTGTATTGCTGTTTCACAGACTTACTTCACTCTGTATAATGGGCTCCAGTTTCATCTACCTCATTAGAACTGACTCTAATGTGCTCCTTTTTGTGGCTAAGTAATATTCTATTTTGTATATATACCACAACTTCCTTGTCCATTCATCTGCTGATGGACATGTAGGTTGCTTCCATGCCAGAGCTATTGTAAACAGTGCTGTGATGAACACTGGAGCACATGTGTCTCTTTCAGTTCTGGTTTCCTCAGTGTGTATCCCCAGTAGTGGGATTGCTGGGTCATATGGCAGTTCAATACAATGAATTTTAAAAGATATCTGTCATCTAGCTGCATTTGTTATAGCACATGGACATTAAACCAATGTAGTACATAACAGCTCATTATCTCAACGAGTATAAACTTGAATTTTCAACACCAAGCAGGTCTGGCAGTCACGGTCCACTCTTGCTGTTTTCCTCATGTGGACTCTTTTGGCTTTTTTATGAGTGATTCCTGTAACCTTGCTATTCAATCCAGATTTCCCAAGGATAACCTACTTTGCCTGTGACCCTCAATCTGAGAATAATATAACAGAATATCAGAGTCAGAAAAGGGTGGTCTCAAAGGGTGCCATTCAGTCACCCCATTTCACACATGAGGACCTGATATTGTACACTTAAGCACAGAGGTAGATTTCCTCAGTCGGCTGAAGAACATTGATGGAGCAGACAAGCATGAAGGGAGGCTGGGAAGGGAACATCTGCCGATCCAAGTGTGTGGTGCTTCCTTAGCCTCAAGATGAGACCCTCTATCAGGGAAATCCCTGCTGATGCTTGTAACTGTATACACTGTATACAGCTCAGTGATCAAAGAGCAGCCCCATGGACTCATTGTCTTCTTCTCCTGTCTTATACTTTGCTGGTTTTCAAGATGTACCAATGAGGTAAACCCAGGCAGCTGGAGTTGCTCATGCTGACCATTCACAGCTCCATCCTCTGTCTCAATGGCATCAAGTTAGTAGGTTAAAATCTGCTGCAGAAGGACTATTTACACCAAAGTCATTGGAAAATGCTTCAAAGTAGGACTTTGGGGGACAGTGGGAAAGCTTTGTAAGTATACCACATCACTGGCTAAAATATAAAGACTGATCATATCAAGTTTTGATAGAGATGTGGAGCAACTGGAGTGCTCAGAACTTGTTAGTAGGGGTATAACTGGCACAACAGCTCTAAAAACCTGCTCAGTTTTATTTTCCAAAGCTGAACACATACCTGCCCTACAACATGGCAATTCAACACCGAGGTTCCAACTCAATAGAAACCATAGATTTGTGCACCAAAAGACATGCTTTCTTAGGCAACATTATTCATTGTACCCTAAACTAGAAGAAGTTCAAATATCCATCAATAGTAAAAATATAAGTGGAGACTTCACTGGTAGTCCAGTGGTTAAGACACTGCACTCCCACTGCAGGGGCCAACGGTTCAATCCCTTGTTGAGCAACTAGGATCCTGCAAGCCATGTGGCCCCAAACAAACAAACAAAAGTAAAAATAAGTAATTTGAGGCATACTCTGGGAAATTGTAAAGCCATGGAAAGGAATGAGCTACATAACAACCCCAATTTTATAAACGTGATGAAAGAAGCAGATATTGCAAGATTCTGCTTGCATTAAGTTCAAAAGAAGAAAAAAATAACCTACAGTGTTAGAAGTTAAGATAGTGAGACTTCCTTGGTAGTCCAATGGTTCAGAATCCTCCTGACAATGCAGGGGACATGGGTTTGGTTCCTCATCTAGGAAGATTCCACATGTCATGGGGCAACTAAGCCCATGCATCACAACTACTGAGCCCACATGCCCTAGAGCCCATAATCTGCAACAAGAAAAANCCATGATGACTTTTTTCAAGGTTTAAAAAAAATTTATTTAATTGGAGGATTTACAATATTGTGGTGGTTTTTGCCCTACATAGACATGAATCAGCCACGGGTGCATATGTGTTCTCCCATCTTGAACCCCAATCCCACCTCCCTCCCCACCCCATCCCTCTAGGTTGTTCCAGAGCACTGGCTTTGAGTGCCCTGCTTCATGCAGCAAACTTGATCTGGTCATCTATTTTACATATGGTAATGCACATGTATCAATGCTATTCTCTCAAATCATCCCACCCTCACCTTTTCCCACATAGTTCAAAAGTCTGTTATTTAATCTATGTCTCTTTTGCTGCCTTGCATATAGGATCGTCATTACTGTCTTTCTAAATTCCATATATGTGCATTAGTATACTGTATTGCTGTTTCGCTGACTTACTTCACTCTGTATCATGGGCTCCAGTTTCACCTACCTCATTAGAACTGACTCTAATGTGCTCCTTTTTATAGCTAAGTAATACCCCATTGTGTATATGTACCACCACTTCCTTGTCCATTCATCTGCTGATGGACATGCAGGTTGCTTCCACGTGGGAGCTATTGTAAACAGTGCTGTGATGAACAATGGGGCACGTGTGTCTCTTTCAGTTCTGGTTTCCTCAGTGTGTAGCCCCAGCAGTGGGATTGCTGGGTCATGTGGCAGTTCAATACAATGAATTTTTAAAGAAATCTGTCATCTAGCTGCATTTGTTACAGCAGATGGACATTAAACCAATGTGGTACGTAACAGTTCATTATCTCAATGAGTATAAACTTCTCAACCCAGAGCAGGTCTGGCAGTCACGGTCCACCCCTGCTGTCTTCCTCACGTGGACTCTTATTGGCTGTTTTACAAGTGATTTCTGTAACCTTGTTAGTCAATCCAGATTTCCCAAGGATAACCTACTTTGCCTGTGACCCTCAATCTGAGAATAATGTTACAGATTATCAGAGTCAGAAAAGGGTGGTCCCAAAGGGTGCCATTCAATCACCCCATTTCACACATGAGGACCTGATATTGTACACTTAAGCACAGAGGTAGATTTCCTCAGTGGGCTAAAGAACGAGGATGGAGCGGACACACGCGAAGGCAGGCTGGGAAGGGAACCCTCCTGCCGCTCCAAGTGTGTGGTGCTTCCTTAGCCTCGAGGTGAGACCCTCTATCAGGGAAATCCCTGCCGATGCTTGGAACTGTATACACTGTATACAGCTCAGTGACCAAGGAGCAGCCCCATGGACTCCCCACGGTCTTCTTCTGTCTTAGACTTTGATGGTTTTCAAGATGTACCAATGAGGTAAACCCAGGCAGCTGCAGCTGCTCATGCTGAGCATTCACAGCTCCATCTTCTGTCTCAATGGCATCAAGTTGGTAGGTTAAAATCTGCTCTGGGAGGACTATTTACTCCACAGTCATTGGAAAATGCTTCAAAGTTGGACTTTGGGGGACAGTGGGAAAGCTTTGTTAGTATACCACATCACCGGCTAAAATGTAAAGACTGATCAATATCAAGTTGTGATAGAGACGTGGAGTAACTGGAATGCTCAGAACTTGTTAGCAGGGGTATAACTGGCACAACAGCTCTAAAAACCTGCTCAGTTTTATCTTCCAAAGCTAAACACATACCCACCCTGCTACTGCTAAGTCACTTCAGTTGTGTCTGATTCTGTGTGACCCCATAGATGGCAGCCCACCAGGCTCCCCCCATCCCTGGGATTCTCCAGGCAAGAACACTAGACTGGGTTGCCATTTCCTTCTCCGATGCATGAAAGTGAAAAGTGAAAGGGAAGTCACTCAATCGCATCCAACTCTTAGCAACCCCATGGACTGCAGCCTACCAGGTTCCTCTGTCATAGGATTTTCCAGGCAAGAGTACTGGAGTGGGGTGCCATTGCCTTATCCCATACCCACCCTACAACATGGCAATTCAACACCGAGGGTCCAACTCAAATAGAAACCATAGATTTGTGCACCGAAAGACATGCTTTCTTAAGCAACATTACTCATTGTACCCTAAACTAGAAGCAATCCAGATATCCATCAACAGTAAAAACATAAGTGGAGACTTCCCCGGTAATCGAGTGGTTAGGACTCTGCACTTCCACTGCAGGGGCCGTGGGTTCAATCCCTGGTTGAAGAACTAGGGCCCTGCAAGCCATGTGGCCAAAAACAAACAAACAAAAGTAAAAATAAGTAATTTGAGGCATATTCTGGGAAACTGTAAAGCCACGGAAAGGAATGAGCTACATAACAACCCCAATCTTATAAACATGACGGAAGAAGCAGATATTGCAAGATTCCACTTGCATAAGTTCAAAAGAAGAAAAAATTAACCTGCAGTGTTAGTAGTTAAGATAGCAAGACTTCCTTGGTAGTCCAGTGGTTAAGAATCCACCTGACAATGCCGGGGACATGGGTTCAGTTCCTCTTCTAGGAAGATTCCATATGTCATGAGGCAACTAAGCCCCTGCATCACAACTACTGAGCCCACGTGCTCTAGAGCCCATAATCCGCAACAAGAAAAGGCACCACAGCGAGAAGGCTGAGCACTGAAACTAGAGAGCATACCNTTCTTACACCTAGAACCCTGGAACCAGTCTCACCACAGACACTGTCTCCTGTCTCCCTCTGGTCTTTGAACAGTCTGGGTCAACATCTGCTCAGGCTCCCATTGTCTCTCCCTCTCTTTTTCTGGACTGGGGAAAAGGCAACATGAATTGTTCTTTGACATCCATGCAAACGTTGGCAGAAGTGCATTAGGCACCATTAGCAGCAAACCAGTTACATAACCAGAGGTACTGGAGCACAGTGCCCAGTGGCCAACAAGACCTGTCTTACACATCAAGAGGGAAACGCCCTGATACTTCAGAGCTCCAGAGTCACCTGTTCAACTACATTTGTGTCATTCTTTCCAACCAGCTTCACATTGTCCTCAACATGCTAAAATGCTTTTAAAAATGTGCCTACCTGGAAAATGTTGAAAGCCAGGTCAGTCTCAGGACACAGATGACAGTATTTATAAGACTCTAGCCCAGCTCACTGTACACATGGCCATCCACAAACACGTAGCCAAAGATGAAAATGATGTGGATCAGAAATGGAATCAAAGCTGACAGAACAGTGAAAAAGAACATATATTAATAAACAATCCAACATAATGTAACAGAGGGCACTGGTCTCTCTTTTCCAAACACTTTGGATCATATCACATTTACTCAAAAGAAGAGTCTAAAAAAAGGAAAGAAAGGAAAGGGACTGCCCAGCAGACACAGAAAAATGAATGTATAAACCTACTGCCCTTAAGCCTTTTCTTTTCTCCCTCTCCCACTTAAGTAAAAAATCTACCAGAAGAATATGTAATGTGTAAAATGTAATGTGTGATCCTTTGGGTTTGTAAGGCCAACTGCTCCCTTACCCTACTAATCAAACCCTGAAGTGGATTCCAGAGATTTTATTCCAGCTGGGTTGGCACAACTCAAGAGAGACACTATCTGCCCACGATCTTCTGTGGGAGTCAGGCCTCCACGCCCGGCCACGGCCTTTGGGTTGGAGCCTACTCAGCCAGGCCTGGAGACACCCCCTCATAAGACTGGAAGAGGCCTCCCTGGAACGATCTACGCCCGGGAGAGATGAACAGGGGACGAGCAGGTCCTGGGAAAAGGAAGGAGACACAGAGGGATTCAACCAGTTCTCTGGTCGATCCTCACAGCTTCGACGGCAGGTTCGGGAAGGGCCCTCTGGTGCACTGTTAGCCTGGGGACCCAGCAAATGAGCAACTTCACCTCTGACAAGAGCCCCCTGAAACAGGGCAGCCCCACACTGACTCATCTCCCCACTTCTGCATCGGAGGATGCGGGCCTCGGGGATCTGCCGTGTCTTCCTGCTGTCAGATGCTATCTCCCATCCTTGATTTATGTTAGAATCTCTCTTTTTAAAATTATTATTATTTTTTAATTATGCATTTGGCTGTACTGGGTCTTAGTTGAGGCACATGGGATCTTCGGTCTTCATTGCAGCACTCAGGATCTTTAGTTGGGTCACGTGGGATCTAGTTCCCTGACCAGGGATCAAACCTGGGCCCCCTGCATTGGAAGCTCAGAGTCTTAGCCACTAGACCACCTGGGAAGTCCCTACGCGAGAAACTGGCCTCAGAAGTACTTTGGGAAAAGAAGTGCGTGGTCTAAAGCACAGGCTGGAGGAATGGCATTTTAAAGGGAGCCTGACGGCCACGGGTGTCCTGACTTCTCTGAGCATCTGTGTCCCTAACCAGTGGCCTGTGGGCAACAGCAGGGAAGGTATTTTCTCATCGCCTTTACAATGAGAGACACTTTATATATAACTAATCAATAGCTGGGCTGGGTTTCCAATGCCGCGCAGGCTTTCTCTTTATGGCAACCAGGGGCTACTCTTCATTGCAGGGCAGGGCTTCTCCTGTTGCAGAGCACAGGCTCTAGGTGCACGGGTTTCAGTAGTTACAGCTTGCGGGCTTAGTTGTCCCTCAGCATGTGGGATCCTCCCGGACCAGGAATCAAACGTGTGTCCCCTGCGATGGCAGGCAGATTCTCATCCGCTGTACCACCAGGGAAGTCCAGTGAGAGACAACTTTGAAAAAAAAGAATCATCCCATGGCAAAGATACTTCCTTCTGATTCAGTGGCGGTGCAAACTGGCCTGAAGCAAATCCAGCTGGGTTTGCACAAAAACATGGGTCATGAGGAAAGTCAGGATAAGACCTCAGTCTTTTAAAGAAAAACACAGGCTGTGCACCCCAGATCATGTGTGCCTGTCTGGAGAAGGGCTGGATGTTTTTATGCCAGACCTAATGTTCTTTTCATTGGTGCCTACTCTACTCTAAACATACCCACTAAGTTAACGTTAGTTACTACAGCTTTTATTTCTATAATTAATTCTTTCATAAGCTACCACAGGCTTGTAAATATTAATAGTTCAGCTTGCTGACAACATCCTAAGTCAAAACCATAGGTTGCAATGAATACAAATGTTGTTTGGTTCCCAAGAAGGCCAATTTGTTCCAGTTCACTCACATACCAGGTGGAGCAGGTAAAACTTTGATAGAAAAACACAGTTTTGATAGCTTGCCAAGTTTGGGGCAACCACAGCAACTGAAAAATGAGTGAGGAATCCTGAAAAAAAAGAGAAGGAAAGACAGAAAGCCCCAAATTCTGCAAATACTATCTAATTCACCAGACGACCCAACTATGCGTGTGTGGAGCAGCCTCCAAGCAGCTAAGCCAAGAATAAAAGAACTGACGGACTTCCTTGGTGGTCCAGGAGTTAAGAGTCCTCCTTCTGACGCAGGGGACTTGGGTTTGATCCCTAGTCAGGGAACCAGATCCCACATGCCATGGGCAACTCAGCGTGCATGCCACAGTGAAAGATCCTGCATGCCACAACTAAGACCAACACAGCCAAATAAATAAATACTTTTTAACAAAAAGAATAAAAGAACTGAAACGTGATTTGAGCCCCTGCCCAGAGGCAGAGTTTTCTGTATGAAGCCAATAGCACTGCCTATTAAAACAAACACAAATGAACACTCTTCAGAGGAATATAACAGAAACTTCCTTCTCCATGATACACCTTCACAATGTCCAGGACATAGTCCAAAGTTACTCACAAAAATGAAGAACCAGGAAAGAGTAAGAGAAGTCAAAACCAGAGGTTAACCTCAAAATGAGTGAGATGTTGGAATTAGCGGCCTTAAAATCCTTTGCCAGCTTAATTATACTCAAGGATGTGAAAGAACAGATTCTCCTAATGAATGCACATATAGAAAATCTTAGCAGAGAAACAGAAACAATAAAACAGCCAAATGGAAATCTGAGAACTAAAAAACCTCTTAATATCTGAAATTTTAAAATTCAAATAAAGGGCTTAATAGCAGAATGGATATGACAGAGGGAAAAAGTCAGAGAACCTGAAGACAGATGAATAAAAATCATCCAATCTTAAGAATAGAGAAAAGGAAATTATTTAAAGATTAGCCTCAGGGATTAAAAAGATAATTTTCAGACGTCTAGCATATGTCCTCGGAGAAGGCAATGGCACCCCACTCCAGTACTCTTGCCGGGAAAACCCCTGGACAGAGGAGCCTGGAAGGCTGCAGTCCATGGGGTCGCTGAGGGTCAGACACGACTGAGTGACTTCACTTTGTTTTCACTTTCATCCATTGGAGAAGGACATGGCAACCCACTCCAGTGTTCTTGCCTGGAGAATCCCAGGGACAGGGGAGCCTGGTGGGCTGCCATCTATGGGGTCGCACAGAGTCGGACACGACAAGTGACTTAGCAGCAGCAGCAGCATATGTCCTAGGAGAAGAGAGGGAATTAGGCAGAAAAATGGACTGAAGAACAAACGGCAAAGATTATCCCAAATTTGGTGAAAAACAAAAATGTACAGACTCAAGAAACTCAGTAAACCCCATTTAGCATAAAAGTTAATAAAACTACCCGAGGCACATCAGAGCCAAACTGATGGAAAGGAACATAAGGAGACAATCTTGAAAACATCCAGAGAAAAACAACACATCACATATAAGGACACAATAATTCAAAATGATTGCTGACTTCTCAGAAATAATGGGCTCCAGAGGACTGTGCAACTTCATCTTTAACATGCTTAAAAACAACAACAACAACAAGAAAACTCTGTCCAACTATAATTCTGCACACCAAAAATATCCTTGAAGGGATCTTGTCTTCTTTGCGGCATGCGAACTCTTAGTTGTGACACGTGAGATGCAGTTCTCTGACCAGGGATGGAACCCAGGCCCCCTGCACTGGGAGCACAGAGCTTCAAACTCTGGACCACCAGGGAAGTCCCCAAATGCACTTTCAATTAAAAAAACAAACTGAGAGAAATGCCGATAGCCCTGTGCTAAAAGAAATGCTTTAGTTGAAGAGAAATTATGCCAGATGGAAACTTATATTTTTAGAAAGAAATAAACAGAATCCAAAAAACCAAATACCTGATTAAGATGAGGGAAAAAAGTTGTAAACTTGGAAAAAATACAAGTAAAGTTAAAAAAAAATACCATTGTCTTGTCAAATTTGTAAGATACTTAGATGTAATACATATAACATCTAAACTATCAAATTGGGTGAGATGGGGGTACACATTTGCAGGATTTCTATATTACATGTGAAGTGGCAGAATATTAATTCCAAATAAATTATGAAAGGTTAAGTCCACAAAAACACCTGAACACAAATGTTTAGAGCAGCTCAGTTCATAATTGCCAAACTTGTTAGTAACCAGAATATCCGCTAATAAGTGAACAGAGGGACTTCTCTGGCAGTACGGTGGTTCAGATTCCATGCTCCTGATGCAAGGGATATGGGTTCAATCCCTGGCTGGGGGACCAAGATCCAGTATGCCACACAGCACAGCCAAAAAAAAAGATAAATTGGAGTACATCCATACAATGGAATATTATCCACCACTTTTAAAAAATGAGCTAGCTAATGTGAAAAGACTTGGAAGAACTTTAAATGCACATTACTAAGTGAAATAAGACAATCTAAAAAGGCCACATAATATATAATTCCAAATATATGATATTCTGGAAAAAGTAACAGTGTTGAGACATTAAAGATGATCAGTGGTTCCTGGGCATGGGGACAGGGCATGGATGAACAGACAGAGCTCAGAGGATTTAAGGAAATGAAACTTCTCTGCATGATACTGTAAAGGTGCAAACATGCTATTATACATTTCCAAAACCCATAAGGTGTAAAACAGGGAGTGAGCCCTAGTGTAAACTCTGGACTCTGGGTGATCATGGTATCAATGTAGATTTGTCAACTGTAACCACAGTGGTGAGGGATGCTGGTGTGGAAGCTATGGGGTGGGAGAAGTATTGGGTTGGCTAAAAAGTTTGTTTGGGTTTTTCCATAAGATATTACAGAAAATCATGAAGAAACTTGTTGGCTAACCCAATATATGGGAGCTCTCTGCACTTTGTATTCAATTTTGCTGCGAACCTAAAAGTGCTCTAAAAAATAAAGTCTATTAATTTTTTTTAAAGAAAACAGAAACAATGGTTGGATAAAATACTGAAACATGCTATAACACTTAGGACCCTTCAGAACATTATACCAAGTGAAAGAAGCCAGTCATAAAAACCACAAATAGTATGACTTCATGTAAATGAAATGTCTAGAAGAGGCAAATGTATAGAGACATAAAATAAATTAGTGGTTGCCCTGGGCTAATGGGGGTGGGGTGTCTGAATGAAACTGGGAATGATTGCTAACGTGGGATTCTTTTGAGATGATGAAAATGTTCTGAAAGTTGTTGTGGCCACGGTTGCACAACCCTGTGAATATACTAAAAACCACTGAATTATACATATTAAATGGGTGAATTGATGGTATGTAAATTGTATCTCAATAAAACTGTCATTTTCTTACGTAAAGCTGCAATTTTTAAAAAGTAACTGGTTAGAACCCATAGCATGCATACTTTAAACATCAGAATGCTGAAGAATACTGAAGAAGTCTCTAGACTTCTAGAGAGAGAAGACAGACTTCTCAGAGTAGCAGGAAGGCATGTCATAAATACCCACATGCCTAACAACAGAGCCTCAAAACAAACAGAGCAAGAACTGAAGGAACCAAAGCTAGAAACAGATGGAAATTTTAAACACCTGTTTCTTAACAGGTAATAGAAGTAGATCCAAGTACGGGGGCAGGGATATAAGTAATGTACACAATACCATCAACTACCTTGTCTAAAATAAATATGTTGAGGATTGACACATGGACACTGAAGTATAAAAGAGATAACTAATGAGAACGTATTGTATAGCTCAGGGAACTCTAGCCAATGCTCTGTGGTGACTTAAGTAGGAAAAGAAATCTAAAAAAGAGGGGAAATATGTATACATATAACTGATCCACTTTGTTGTACAGCAGAAACTAAAGTAAGATTGCACAGCAATTCTACTGCAATAAAAATTAATTTTAAAATACATTGAGTATAACAAGCAGTGGTTTATCATTCACTGCATAATAATTTTTTGTCTCCTTGGAACCTCTAAGGATCTTTCAGTGGTCTGAAATCTTTCTTTAGGATTTACTATTATCTTCTTTCCTCTTATTATTTATGTCTTTACTCTGGGCTGTGCCAGGTCTCCACGGCCGCACATGAGCCTTCTCTGGCTGTGGCAAGGGGGGGCCACTCTCTGGTTGTGGTGTGTGGGCTTCTCGTTGTGGGGGCTTCTCTGTGCAGCCCTGGCTCTAGGCTGCGGGGGCTTCAGATGCTGCGGCCTGCAGGCTCTAGAGCACAGGCTCAGAGGTTGTGGTACACAGGCTTTGTTGCCCTGCAACATATGGAATATTCCTGGACCAGGGATGGAACCTGTGTCATAGGCAGATTCTTAACCACTAGATGAACCATCAAGGTCTTTAAAGGAGGTGACCAAAGTAATTTGCACAGATGCCTTTTTCCTTCTTAACACCCTTTCCAAACAGGTGGTTTTGACAAGAAGCCCTGCTCCCCTGCAGAAATGTGCTGGGGGCCAATCACAAGCCGTCAGCCAGAGACAGATAGCATCCAGGCTGGTGGGTTTGGAATGCTGCAAACAGCACAGCAAAGGAAATGGACCTGGGCTGCACCCCCGTTTCATCACACAGCAGTGGCACCTGGCAGGCACTTGTTCATTTCCTATCTGCAAGCAGCAAAGGCGAGGCATGAGCTGGAGCCTCCTGCTTTTCCCATGAGGTGGTTTCACTGCCAATGCCTTGTAATGCTCTCCAGGGTCTTAGGCTCCATAGCACAGTTGCTTTTCAACACTTAACTGCCAGCTTCTGACTTATGAGACCTGTACAACCTCCTTCAACAGATTGTACTTAGTCACTCAGTCATGTCCGACTCTTTGCGACCCCATGGACTGTAGCTCACCAGGCCTCCCTGTCTATCACCAACTCCCAGAGTTCACTCAGACTCACGTCCATCGAGTCAGTGATACCATCCAGCCATCTCATCCTCTGTCGTCCCCTTCTCCTCCTGTCCCCAATCCCTCCCAGCATCAGAGTCTTTTCAATGAGTCAACTCTTCGCATGAGCTGGCCAAACCAAGCTAGGATGGCAGTGTGCACGTGTGCTAAGTCACTTCAGTCGTGTCCGACTCTTTGTGACCCCAGGGACTGTAGCCTGCCAGGCTCCTCTGTCCATGGGATTCTCCAGACAAGAATACTGGAGTAGGTTGCCATTCCCTCCTCCAGGGGATCTTCCTGACCCAGGGATCGAAGCTGGGGCTCTTACGTTTCCCGCCTTGGCAAGCAGGTTCTTAACCACCAGCGCCACCTGGGAAGCGCAAGGACAGCAGGGGGAACATGAGAAGAGAGGAGGTGCCAGGGACAACTTCTTTTCAAAAAGGAAGAAAAGCAAGTTGCAAAACTGTGTTCTTTCATCCAAGAAATATTTACTGAGGGAATTCCCTGGCAGTCCAGTGGTTAGGACTCCATGCTTTCACTGCTGAGGGCCTGGGTTCAATCTCTGGTCAGGGAACTAAGATCCCACAAGCCGTGCAGCAGCCGTGAGCATGCACCATTCTAGGCACTTAGGACACAGCAACTAACAAAACAGACAAACCTGGCAAATAAGCCAACCCTGTCTTAAATGGTGATAAGTAATATGAGAGAAACAGAGCAGGAGGCGGGGTATCATCGACTCACAGCCTTAAATGGGGCAGATGGGGAAGGCCTTCCTGAGAGGGTACATGTCTGAAAGTAGTGTATCTTGGTCTGCATACATATGCCTGGTGCTTCCCTGGTGGTTCAGTGGTTAAGATCTGCCTTGCAATGCAGAGAACAAAGGCTCAATTCCTGGTTGGGGAACCAAGATCCCACATGCCTTGGAGCAACTAAGCCAACAAGCTGCAACTAGACAGTCCACAACGAAGATCCCACGTGTGGAAACTAGGACCCGACATAACCAAATAGATAAATATTCAATATTTTTGAAAAGCCAGCCTGGCCTCAAATGATTTCAAGAGGTCCCTAAACCTGAGAGAGTCATTTCCTAGGCAGGTTGATAAGAAGTCTAGGGGTCCCCAAGGAGAGAGGGGACTGGAATTCTCAAGGAGGAAGAGAGGACAAACTTTTTTTCCTTCTCTACATTCCTTAGGATTATATAACAACAATGTATCTGGCCTGAGGACAGTCTCTGGATTAAACNAGTGCAGCAGCATTTATATCATACATAGAAGACTTGAGAACAGGGCATGTTACTGAAAACAGAGGAACGATACTAAATGATAAAGGAGTTCTTTTCCAAGAGGACATAACAAATCTAATTTTATACCCATCTACCAATACAGCTTCAAAATACATGAAGCAAAACCAGTAGCTCTAAAATTAAAAATAAGCAAATGCACCATTAACATTAGAGATTTCAATATTCCTCCCTTAGTAATCAGAACAAACAGAGGAAATCAGTAAGGATGTAGAAGAACTTAACACATTGTTGATCCATTTATCTATTTGAGATTTATAGAATGTCTCATGCCGACAGAATCGTTTTTCCTAATGCCCAGGAGATCATTCTCTAACATAGACCACATTCTCAGGGGAATAGGAACCTGGGTTGGGATAAACTGTATATTCTTTGGTCACATGATTTTAAACAAGAGACTAATAACAGAAAATTATCTGGGAGAAAAACCATCAAATATTTGGAAATTGAAGAATATACATAAATAATTCAAGGGTCAAATGGAGAATCAGAAGAAAAAGTAGAAGACATTTTAAATTGAGTAGAAACAAAAATATGACATAGAAAAACATGTGCAAACAGCTACAGCAGGATTGAGGCATTTGTAACATTAAATGTTCATGTTAGAGAGGACAGTCTCATGCCAGTGATCTGAGCTTCTACCTTAAGAAACTGGGGGCGGGAAGCAAACGCACCAAATTGAGTGAAAGAAAGAAAAAATAAAGAGAAAAAAAAATGTAATTGCAAAGAGAAAAAATAGAAAATCAATGGTAGGAAGAAAAGTTTCTTTGAAAGGATCAATAAAAACGATAAAACGCTAATCAGATTGAATAATGAATGACAGAGAAGAGATACATGTTGCTGAAGTCAGAACTGAAACAGGGACTTCTCCATAGATCAATCCTTCAGACACTGTCAGGATAAGGAAAAAAAAAAAAAAAAAAACACACGTAAGGTTGTTGTTGTGGTTTAGTCTCTAAATCATGTCTGACTCTTTGTGATCCCATGGACTGTAACCAGCCAGATTCCTCTGTCCTTGTAATTCTCCGCAAAGAATATTGGAGTGGGTTTCCATTTCCTTCTCCAGGGGGTCTTCCCAACCCAGGGATCGAACCTGTGTTTCCTGCATTGCCTGTGTTTCTTACATTGCAGGTGAATTCTTTACCACTGAGCCACCAGGGAAGCCTATGTAAGGTTATGTACATGTGCGTGAGTGAATCAACAAAACACACAGTTGGTTCTTTGAAGAGACCAGTAGAATTGAAAAGCCCTAGCAAAAATTTCATGAGACAGAGACAATATAAGGAAATATCCTGAACAATCAAAGGGCATAGTATTCTAAATCTTAAAGACATTGAAATATATAGCAAATAAATTTACTAACTAAATTTACTAAATTTATTTACTAATAAATCTACATTTGAAAATGCAGATTAAAACAAGACAAATTCCTATGAAAACAAATGTTTCCACAAACTGAAACAAAGTGTAACATTAACAAAATCTGAATAATCATATTAAATACTTCAAAGATGTACATGAAAATATCCTCAAGAAAAGATGTCTAGACCAATAAACTCTTCCAGGCATTTGAAAAATATATATATATACACTAATAGCATGCTTCTTTTTCCCCCTCAGACAATGGGAGAATAGAGAAATTCTCTAATTTGCTTTATGAAGCCTAGACGTAACTTTAGTATGGAAACTAGAAAGGGGGATAACAAAACTGAAGAATGCTAACCAATCTCTCTCACAAATAGAAAATGAAAAAAAAAAAGTTAAATATTAATAGATATATAATAGACATATAATAGATATAGATATGTAATAGATATATAATAAACATCAAATACCTTTCAACCAAGTTGGGTTTATTTCAGAAATTCAAAGGTGGCTTAATAATTGCAAATTAATCAATGTGAGTTTTAATATTAACAGAATAAAGGAGAGCCATCATATTGTCATCACAGATGGAAGAAAATCATTTTATTAATGTCATCATCACTTCATAATAGAAAAGAAACACTCTAAGCAAAGAATAGAGGCAAACTTTCTGGATAGATATTATTAAGAAATAATTCTGCAGCCAGTACAAAGAAATGAAATAAGATATATGGATCAGAAAGGAAGAAAATAGCAATATTATTTACAACTAACATAACTGCAGAAGTAAAATATGTAACAAAGTTGACTAATCACCATTTAGAATCGAAGAACGAATTTAGATAATTGTTGGATATAGATCAATATACAAAACTCAGTTACATGCTTATATTCCATTAAAAAATTTAAATATGTATTTTTAAAATGCCACCTAAATATCATTAAAATGTCAGACGTTTACCAGTAAATCTATTAAGTGACATGCTTTGCATGTGACGCTAGTGGTAAAGAACCTGCCTGCTAAGAGACACAGGAGATGCAGGTAAAATCCCTGGGTCAGGAAGATCCCCTGCAGGAGGGCACAGCAACCCGCTCCAGTATTCTTGCCCAGAGAATCCCATGGACAGAAGAGCCTGGTGGGCTACAGTCCATGGGGTTGCAAAGAGTCGGACACGACGGAAGCAACTTAACAGCACAGAACACAATAAATGGCATATAAGGCCTGTATTCACCGTACTGTGAAATACAAAAGAGAACCTAATACAAAATGAAACCTAAATATAAGGAGAGATACATCCTGATAATCTGTTGAAAGGCCCACTGTTAGAAATATTTCCATTTTCCTCAAACTGAACCATAAAGTGATTGTGACAAAATACCACATATTTTTAAATTGAATATTGATAGTTCAGTTCAGTTCAGTCATATTGATAAGGTGATTCTAAATGTATGTGGAGTTTCAAAGTGATAGCTGCTGCAAGGGCAAACTTAAGGAAAAGGTTATATCATTTATTGGTAGACGATAAGAGTTCCCTGATGGCTCAGCTGGTAAAGAATCCGCTTGCAATGCAGGAGACTCGGGTTTGATCCTGGGTTGGGAAGATTCCCCTGGAGAAGGAAAAGTTTACCCACTCTAGTATTCTGGCCTGGAGAATTCCATAGACTGTATAGTCCATGGAGTCACCAAGAGTCAGACTGAGCAACTTTCACTTTCACTTTCAAGACTTACTATAAAGCTACTGTAGTAAAGAAAGAAGTAAAGTAGTGTAGTAAGTAAAGAAGAAGTAAAGCTTCATGACACTGTGGTATTGGTACAAACATAAACTATACGCAGAGTCACCTTCAAGCAGCTTTCCAGGTTCAGCTAGGCAGAGTTTGGAGTCAAATGAGTTGGACCTAGAATTTCTAATTCTTCCAGTTGTTGTCACTTTCAGTTCAGCTCAGTTTAGTTGCTCAGTCATTTCTGATTCTTTGTGACCCCATGGACTGTAGCACACCAGGCTTCTCTGTCCCTCACCAACTCCCAGAGCTTACTCAAACTCATGTCCATCGTGTTGGTGATGCTATCCAACCATCACACCCTCTGTCGTCCCCTTCTCCTGCTGCCTTCAATCTTTCCCAGCATCAGGGTCTTTTCCAATGAGTCGATTCTTCGCATCAAGTGGCCAAAGCACTAGAGTTTCAATTTTGTTGTGACTTTGGGCCAATCATTTTTTTAAAATATAAATTTAGGCCAATCATTTAATATCTCCAACCATGCATTTCATTTGCATATAGGGCTTGACAATAATTCAAATGTCATTATAAAAATTAAGTAATATATTTAAAGTGCATACCATTTAACACAATGTCTGACACCCAACAAACCCCAGAAAATTTAAATGTAACTGTCAATGCATGTTAAACAGGAGAATATCTAGCCTGTGGTAAGAAGTCAATGTTAACAGCAATCGTTATATTAATATTAAAAAGGACAACATTGAAACAATGTTTGCCCAATGCTAAGCCTTTATTATTCACTCTCTAAAAAGGATTGTGCAGGAATATTCAGGAGTGACACTAAAATTCTAGAGACAGGCAGACTTGTCCTCGGTCCTGAAGTGGGTAATTGCTCCAAATCTCCTGATTTTCTAAAAGACCTGGAGAGTGTAGAGGAAAAAAAAAAAAAAAAAAGAACATAACTCTCTGGTAGTTATTCTGGAAGTATGGGGACCATGTTGGTAATAACTAAAAATTGCAATTAGAGGAATTTCTTCACAGTACCTCTGGGTCCCATCACCCCTGTTTCACTACAAGAGTGTTTAGCCATTTTCAATCTGTGCCTCATTAGACAGTTAGCAGCAGGTGCTTCCTATAGAGACGTTTGGAAAACAAGCTTTGCGAGGAGTCAGGGGTGGGGTCCTCCCTCACCCTCCCAACCTTGTCCACTCCGTTCTGCGGAGGCTGGGGGACGCCTGAGAGAGGCTTTGGGAGAGAGGCGTCTCGCCGCTGAGCCGCCCAGCACAGTTTCTTTCTCTCAGTTTACACGTGCGCTCCAAGCATGGGTTGTGGTGGTTCAGTCGCTCAGTCATGTCAGAGTCTTTGCAACTCCAAGAACAGTGCCCTGCCAGGCTCCTTTGTCCTTGGGATTCTCCAGGCAAGAATACTGGAGTGGGGTGCCATTTCCTTCTCCGGGGAATCTTCCCGACCCTGGAATCAAACCCGGGTCTCCTGCACTGAAGGTGTATTCTTTACCAGCTGAGCCACCAGGGAACCCCCCAAGCATGGGAGATGGTGCCATTTTGTCTCCTCATGGAATCCCTAGCTCTTGTGGAGTCCTTCCCTTTCCTGTAACCTGACTGGACATGCACGTGGTCTAAGAGGTCAAACGCTCCAGCCAAATGCAGCCACTTTATTCCTGGACATGAAAGACCTAGGAGAACCCCATGACTACCCATGTGGCCTTGGCACAGCCACTTCACCTCTGCATACCTCTGTGTACCTTTCTGGGAAATGGGAGGGAGGTAGGAGGGAGGCTCAGGAGGGAGGGGACATCATATACCTGTGGCTGATTCAAGTTGGCATATGGCAGAAACCAACACAATCTTGTAAAGCAATTATCCTTCAATTAAAAATAAATAAATTTAATTAAAAAATCATTTTCAGGCCAGAGCTGAGGATTGAATACAATCTAGAGTGATCAGCTTTGCATGTCTATCTCTTCCTATTTGACTTTGAGGAATTCCCTCAGCTAAAGGTCTACCCTCATCCATCCACTTCAGACTCTGGGATATTTCCCAATAGAAACCTTCCAGCCTCTCCTCAGGGTCTTTGCTCAGCAAATGACAATCCTCCCAAGACACACTCTTCCCTTCCAGATGTGCCTATGGAAATAAAACTGCTTTCTAGGGAGACTACAGCTCTGTCTTTTGACCCATTTAGAATGAACCTCATCAGATTCTAGGGGCTCTCAGTACATGGTGATTCCCCTCTCCTGCCCCTGTCCTGCAACATCAGCAGACAATTTTGATCGTCAGAAGTGGGGTACACAGTGATGAAATGCTGCTACCATCCTACAGCTCACAAGTGAGCCATCTCAATGAAGAACTTCCCAGCCAAACATGCCGCCAGTCCTGAAGTTGGCAACCCTCCCTTATACAGCGTGGTGTCCAAATCCTCAGCTTGTCCTTCAGACCCTCTGTGACCCAGTTCTGGATACAACAGCCCCATTTTATACCTTGGGCCTTTTATATGTCATTTTTCCATCTTCTTAGTCTAAAGCCTGAAACATTAGGAATGTGTGAATTCCATGAAGACAGGGGTGTTTTTTTTTCTTTTCATTTTATCCACAGCTGTGTCCCCGAGTGCTTGATAAACAATTGCTGAATGAGTCGGTGAACAGAAAGGCAGTGCCTGCCTCCAGGGTTTGCACAGACTCTCTCCTCTGCCTGCAATGTCTTCTCTTCTTATTAAGAAAAGAAAAAGAGCCTCTAACAAAGCCTTCATCATCATTCAACATCTAAGCAGGCCCCCTCTTTGAGATGTCTCTCCTTGCCCCAGACCCTGTGTCCCACCTCCTCCACTGGGCTGTTTGTACCTTTGACATCTGTCTGGCTTGTCTCGTCACATTGTTCTGTAATTTATCTCCCTCCGCATTCCTCTTCTCTGCGTGATTACAAGAGCTTTCAAGGCAAGTCTTCTGTCTTAATTATTTGAATATCTCCATCACTGTTCACAGCAACTGACACGGAAGAGGTTCTTAGTAAAGATATTTTGAAATGAGTGAGCACGCCATGACTAGAGGTGTGACAGGCATGGTGATAAGTGTGAAGCTGGAATGTGGGCGTCAATTCATCTAGGAGGCAGCAGAGGGTGAAACATCCCTTTTCCATGTGACTTAATGATTCTGCTCATCACCGGGAAGGATGCAGGGCCCTTGTGCAGGGTACCAACTGTTTCCTAGTAGTTATCATGGACATAAGCTGGGATGTGGGAGAACAGAGACAGCATTTTACATAGATTCACAAGAATAGGAGAAATTGAGAGCATGTATTAAGACAGATGCAAAGTGTAACTTGCACCACTCTGGGTAATTTCTTCACTTTTTATAGAGGAAATACCACACTTGCATGAAGGCAGTGGGGGAGAATTGATATTTTCAGGATTAAGGCAGACACCCAGGGGACTGATGGAGTAGACGAGGGTCAGGCAGTCACACTGTCTCCCTGCAATTGGTTACGATAAAGGTGAAACTCCACACGGGGCCAGGTGAGCTGAATGTCAAGGTGGCAGGGAAGGTGGAGAAGGAGAAAGAAGTCAGGGTAGGGAATCAGCCCAGTGAGAGGGTACACATTTACCGCTGGAAAATTCTCCCAGGGTTGAGCCTGGTGGGCATAGCAACTGTGCTAATCCCTCAGAATTTAAGGTGATTTTGCAGGAAAATGGAGTTAAATGTGTTGTCCCAAACAGTTGATTTTGGCCTGTTCACTGATGCTCAGAGTAAGGAAGAACAGATCTAGCACTGGTACAGGTCTAGAGAAAAAGGGAAAGAGAGGGACCCACGAAAGTTATTACAGAAAACTGCTGACTAAATTGCTAAACAAATTTGGCAGTCTTAGTCGTCTTATTGGATAATCCCATAAATATATCTTGTGAAATTGTTCAAGAAAATGTGGCAGGCAGAGAAAGAAAATCACCCCTTAATAGAGAAGAGTTATCTAAAATAAAATCTGGAGAGTGTTGAACTTATGATGTGCGTCCGCCATATGTAAAGGCTCTTCTGTCCATGGGATTCTCCAGGCAAGATTTCTGGAGTGGGTTGCGATTTGCTTCTCCAGGGGATCTTTCCAATGCAGGGAACGAAGCTGGGTATCCTGCATCGCAGACAGATTCATTATCGTCTGAGACACCAGGGAAGTCCCCTTAATTCTCTAAGGGAAGAGACTTTGGGAGCAATCAGATAGCTGCACAAACAATTTCATGAACCAATGAGAAAAAAGACTCTTCTCTTAGGACTCTATGCAATTGTTATATTATTCTGAGAGCACTCTCCTATGAGCATAAGAAGCTCAACAAGGACAGTGTTTTAAGTCAAACCAAATGCTTTTGGAAATTTTTATAGAGATGAAAGTTGAGGTTTTGGCTCATTTAACAGCAGTATTTATTTGAATTTTTCAGTTAGCAAAGTCCTTGATAGAATTACCTTCCCATTTTACATTTTACAACAATTGGTCTTAATTGCCCAAAGCATTTTTGCTATGGTATATTTAAGTCTGGGGCTTCCCTGGTGGCTCAGACAGTAAAGAATCTGTCTGCAATGCAGGAGACCCAAGTTCGATCCCTGGGTCAGGAAGATCCCCTGGCGGAAGGAATGGCTACCTACACCAATATTCGTGCCTGGAGAATTCCATGGACAGAGGAGCCTAGCAGGCTTAAAGTCTATGTCAACATTTGAGAAATGAAGGATTTCACATTAAGATTCATATTTATCCTTTCAATTTAAAAAATCCTGAAGATCTGACCATTTGGAACCTTCTTTTCCTCATAGTGTCTTTGGATAGATCTGCCCCCTGCCAGTCCCCTTGTTGCCTTCCATCATGATTTAACAAGATTTATAAATGTTTTTATTGAAACATAGTTAAGTTACAATATTGTGTTTGTTTCAGGTATTTAGAATCTTCTCCGTTATGAATTCTGGGAGGGTCTTGAGGATTCTGGCTGCCCCACACCACGCTTCCAGTGGCCTTACCCCTATATTTGCCCAGTTTGCTCTGATGGATATTTTGTTTCCCCAAGTCACACTGTTCCAATGGTCTCTTGGTCCAGTGAAGCCCAAATATGGTCCCCGCTCACAGACCCTGCACAACAGCTCCTGCCCATCCAGAAGGGATCTCCAGACACCAACTGGTTTGATCGTTACCTTGGACCTTAGTTAACAGGACCATCAGAGAGTTTGAATAGAGAGCTCTTTATCTTCTGTATCTTACAATATTCTGTGGGGTACTTTGATGCTTACAATTGCAGGACACCAGAAAAGGCACGGGTACCATCCCTGTGTGTGTGTGTGTCAGGGCTACCACAACCACAGAGGCTAGTGCAATGCTGACAACATGTTTTGTGAAATGATTGAATGACTTAATGGCTGCTGCTAAGTCGCTTCAGTCGTGTCCGACTCTGTGCAACCCCATAGATGACAGCCCACCAGGCTCCTCCGTCCCTGAGGTTCTCCAGGCAAGAACACTGGAGTGGGTTGCCATTTCCTTCTCCAATGCAGGAAAGTGAAAAGTGATACTGTTTATTGAATACATACTATTTACCAGCTACTTTTCATGTATTTTCTCAACAAACTGTCACAGCAGCCTAGTGACGTGGGTGGGTGTCTTAGTCTCCAATGTCAACATGAGACCCATGAAGCTTAGAGAGGTAAATCATTTATTTGAGATCTCACAATTGAATTTCAAAAACTGTCTGACTCCAAACACTTTAGATGAATGGATAATCGAATGAATGAAGGTATCAGTGATGGAAGGAATGACTCTATGAAAACACGTTATCAGGCTTGAATCTCATATCAGAGTCTGACACAGTGATTCTCAATCCAGGTTGCCCACTGGATCAACCGTGGAGATTTAAAACTACTTATGACCTGGGCTCCACCCCCAGAGACTCTTATTGAACTGGGGACAAGAGTGGGCATTAGGATTTTTTTTTTAAGCTCTGAAATGATATTTACATATACTCAGGGTTAGGAAAAAGGACATTATTCACCAGGCCTGCTTACATGATGAAGGAGATAAAGCTCATATTGGATATTTCTGGAAGTCAAGTATGTGTATTTTTGAATCACATAGAATGATTCTCATCATCCAGCAAGTTTGAGCACCACTGTAGTAAAACTGAGGCAGGTGATTATGTGTCTCCTGACCAAGGATAAGGATTATGCCTGGACGTAGAAATTGGCCTGATTTTGCAAGGGGATCAGAGACAATAAAAGCTCATTGGTTCCACCTAGTGTCGGAGAAGGCAATGGCACCCCACTCCAGCACTCTTGCCTGGAAAATCCCATGGATGGAGAAGCCTGGTGGGCTGCAGTCCATGGGGCCGCAGAGAATCAGACACGACTGAGCAACTTCACTTTCACTCTTCACTTTCATGCATTGGAAAAGGAAACGGCAACCCACTCCAGTGTTCTTGCCTTGAGAATCCCAGGGACAGGGGAGCCTGGTGGGTTGCTGTTTATGGGGTCGCACAGAGTCGGACACGACTGAAGTCAGTTAGCAGTGGTGGACAAGAGAGACCCACCAGATAGAGTGAAGTAGATGGCCAGTAATTTGGTGCTCTTCAAACTGACCATCCTTAAGTGTTCTTTAACATTTATTTCATAGGGGCTTAGAGTGATTGATTTGCTACTAGTGCAGATAAAGGTACATGAATGTGTTTCCTTGGTTTTTATTTTATTATTTTTTAATAACGTTTTATTGCTGTGACAGCATTTTGTAAGAAGAAAATCGTGTAATAGAGAAATGTTAGGTTTTTGTTTTGAAATTCAGTTGTATTACTTTCTAACTTTGGCAAAATAATATAGTCAAATTATATTAGGCAATTTTATTTTGTGGGTACTCAGAACTACTTATGTGATATCCCTAAATAGAAATGAAAAAGCTCACCACATACTGTTAGAGGCATTGTGCTAGGTCCTTTAAAGGACCAAGAAAGAAAAAGCAGTGAACTCTTCCCTCTAGTGGGGAAAACTGTACATGCAGGGACTCAGAAACTGCACCTGGTAAAAATCTCAGGAGTAAGACTGGTTTAGGGCCACCATGGGGCTTCCCTGGTAGCTCAGCTGGTAAAGAATCCGCCTGCAATGCAAGAGACCTGGGTTCAATCCCTGGGTCAGGAAGATCTCCTGGAGGAGGGCATGGCAACCCACTTCAGTATTCTTGCCTGGAGAATCCCGAGGACAGAGGAGCCTGGCAGGCTACAGTCCTTAGAGTTGCAGAATCGGACACGACTGAAGCAGCTTAACACAGGGCCACCACATTCAGTAAGAAAATAAGGAGAAGGCTTAGCCTCACCTCAGGTATCTCAGAGGGATTAGTGTGGGTCGGCTTTGTGCTGTGTACTGACCTAAATGCCCTGGATAAGGATGAGCAAAATAGACAAGAAAGATCCAGGCTTTCATAAAAGGTATATTCTAGCTGAGTTTTAAATTATCCATATTAAAAAATCCGCAAAGACCTGAATAGACATTCTTCCATAGAAGGTATAGGCCCACAGAAGCATGAAAAGGTGTTCATCATCACTAAACATCAGGGGAATGCAAATCGAAAGCACAGTGAGGTATCTCCTCACATTGTTAGAATTTTTGTTGTCGTTCAGTCGCTCAGTCGTGTCTGACTCTGTGACCCATGGACTGCAGCACACTCGGCTTCCCTGTCCTTCACCATCTCCTGGAGTTTGCTCACACTCCTGTCTGGCTATTATCAAAATGACAAGAGATAAGTGTTGGTGAGGATGTAGAGAAAAGGGAACCCCTGTGCACTGTTGATGAGGACGTAAACAGGTGAAACTACACTGGAGAACAGTGTAGAGCTTCCTCAAAGATTAGAACTAGAACTACCATGTGATTCAACAATTCAAACTTCTGGGTATAAAAAAAAAATCTCAAGGAGATATCTGAAGTCATTCATTGCAGCATTGATCACAATAGTCAAGACATGGAGATAAACTAAGTGCTGCTTAAATGAATGAATGGATAATATATATGTAAAATGGAACATTTTTCAACCTTTACAAAAAGGGAAATCCTGGCATCTGAAGCAACATGGTTCAAAGTGGAGGGCATTATGCTGAGTGAAATAAACCAGACAGAGAAAAACATTTCTTCATGCTAGCTAGCACTTACATGTGGAATCTAGAAAAAATGTTGAATCAGTAGAAACAGAGAATTAAAAAGTGATTGTTGGGTGTTGAGAGGTGAGGAAAATAGGAAGAGTCTGGTAAAAGGATACAAACTTGCAGTTACAGGAATGGCAAGGTTTGAGGATCTAACCTGAACTTGAAAGTTCTCACCCTAAAAAGAAATGAATATGTGAGGTGATGAATATGATCATTAATTAGATGGAGAAGGATCCTTTCACAGTGCATTTGCACAGCACTTCGTCATGTCGTCCTCTGTAAATACCGTCCGCCCCAAAGAGGTGCTCCCCAACAAGAGCAGCTACCACAGTGAGCAGCCAGGGCCCCACAACTAGAGCGCAGACCCTGCTCACCGCAACTAGAGAAAAGTCTGTGCAGCAACAGAGACCCAGTGAAGTCAAATAAACACAATTATTTAAAAGTGTAGAATATCTTATAATTGCATTTGTCAACTGGGTGAATGCATAATGGTAAACAGTTCAAAGCCCCATGATCAGTGCTCTGCACTAGGTTCTAGGGCTTTAACAATAAGCAAGAGACAGAGCTTATAGACGGCTGGAATAGGTCAGGTTTGACAAGACATTTAGCCTTTGTCCCAAGAACAGTGGAACTCACTGGTATGTCACAAGCTGAAGGCAACGTATCATATTTACACTTTTAAAGACGAATTTGTGAAGTGAGAGTTTTGCAAATGTAAGGGGTGAATTTTTCCCCCATGAGGTCCCAAGCCCAAAGTCCATGAATTCCACTGCCTCACTTCTGATTATCATCCTTGAGACCAGTGGATCAGCCACCATGAGCCCTGTCATTGAGGGTGACTGTGGAAAAAGCATGAAAAAAAGGAAAAAAGAAAAAAAAAAAAACATATGGGCAAAAGCCTTTTCCATTTATTATATTGGAAATTTCCATTTAATTTATTGAAAAGTATATTACTGGCAGGAGTAATAATGATATGAATTCAAAAGGCAAATATTAACACTCAACCTACAAGCCCAGGACTTAATGAGAACTCATCCAACATCTGGTCTCCCATTAAAAGGGCTCAGAGGGCCCCTGTGATTTATATCTGAGTAAAAGTCACTCTCCGTCTCTCAGAAGTTCATTTTTTAAGGGACAAGATAGAGAAAGGAAACTTGGGGCAGAAAGTGTTAAAAAGGCAGCCCCAGAGCCAACTGTGGGGTGACCCCCTGGTGGAGAAGCAGCTGTAACAGGCCGAACTCCAGGCTCAGACGGTGTCAGTAAACCCCCCCCACACAGACAGGGGGACACAGTCTACAGTGTCGCCAGGTTGGGGCCGGGTCACAGCTTCTAGAGGCCAACAGGCAAAGACCCGAGCCCTAGAGCAGCTTAACTGCCTCCTTCTGAGTCGCAGTTTCCTCATTTGTGAAATAGGTGCTTGAACCCATGATTTTTAAGGGATGTCCCAATTCTAAAAATGCCAACGCCTCTCTGTCATAAGGAAAGAAGGGACTGGTTCCAGGGTGGGCAAGAATACTAGGTCCTGGGAAAAGCTTGGCCACTTCTTTGCATTTTTTGAAAACTCTGGGCAATAGATACTTCGGTCTGTGGCCACATCATTCTCCTCCCTACACACTGTCTGACAAATGTCAGAGCCTTTCATGAACTCTTGGAATAAACAAATTCACTTAACATACAAACAGGAGGGGCAAGAAAAAGTGCAAAGAGGGAAAATGGTGCTAGAAGCATTCTGCTGTAGGTTGCGAAGAGCAGGAATTCTGGACCCCAGCTTCCCAAGTGAATCCCCTGGGCTCTATCCTTTTTGACAGCTGGGGGTTATGGCTACTGTTTGCAAATGAGGAGCAAGAAATCTAGAAAGGTCGATCCCTGTTTTATTCTTATTCACATATTCCTCCGAGAAGAATACAATCTGACAGGGGAAAAAAATCAAACCCTCAACAATAAGAGAAGGCATCAATAATACTATTAACTATGAGCCATGAGAATCATCAGTGGGCCAGCCCGACAGGAGCTACACTGACGGGCGGTTTCTGCTGGAAGTGGGCGGTGGGCATGAACTCATGGCAAAGGGCCTTTCCATGTAGCAGGAAACAACGGGTTCTTTTTTCCATGGTGTGCTCCTTCTTTTCTTTAAGAAATGAAAAAAAATCTGTTATTTGTCCTTGTGATTTCTAGCCAAAAGAACGGCAACAACAAAACACCTCTTTTTGGAGAGAAGGAAAGTATCCACTTAAAATACTTAGAACACTTAATCCCAGTAGTTGACTTAAATATCTTAATTCTGGTTCTCTCAGAATATTGATCATCCAGACACTTTCAGCCAAGCCAACACCAGAGTCCGAGAGTTCATGCCTCCAGAAGCATGCTGAGAGAGCAGCTCTGATGGTTAAACTGTCCAAGTACACAGGGCGCGCTGGGCACACGGATGAAGACTTGGGTGTCCCCTCTCACTGAAGGACACAGCCCACGTCCTGACCTGACCCTCCTAAAGGCTAGTTTGGAATCTCCTCACTGCTCTGTTCAACCACCCCAAGACACCATGTACCCTTTCTGCCGTGTGAGTAACAGAAATAACTTCCACCTGCCAGACATCCTCTGACCAAACGTAGAAATAACCCCTTCAGCCCTAAGTGCATTCCTAGAGAGAGGCTAATAATATACATTTCATAAACACAAAGTCCTGGCCAAAGAAAGTCAAAGGATTTTTTTTTTATTATGATTGTTGTCATCACTGATACACATCACAAGCTACACAAAATGCTGACCAAAAAGCAAATGTAGAAAAATAGTAGAATTATATTGGTTCTGATGACTTTGTTATTCCCATCACCGTAATTTTACAATTTCCAAGGATATTTGGGAGATTATAATTATTGTATACATTGTCACCAGAATAAATATGCATTAGGAATTCACAGTGGCATCAAGCTATACATTCAGGTTCTATTTTCAGAGAAAGGGGCCGTGCTGAAGACCCTGCCTCTATTTACCTTCTACAACATAGGAAGTCACATTTGAAAACTGAATCAGAACATAATAAAACAAAATGAATTCCAGAGCTCTGCATTGTATGATGGATAAACAAAAAGTCACAGGCTGGTTCTCCTGGTTAAGCTAGAGTGTGATAATGTTTATGGACAGAATCAGTGGACCATTTATTTATTTGATAATCTGTTTCACCTATCAAGGAGCTTCCCTGGTGGCTCAGATGTTAAAGAATCTGCCTGCAAGGCAGGATACCCGGGTTTGATCCCTGGATTGGGACGAACCCCTGGCAAAGGGAATGGCAACCCACTCCAGTATTCCTGCCTGGAGAATTCCATGACAGAGGAGCCCAGCAGGCTGCATTCCATGGGATCACAGTCAGACAAGACAGAGGAACTAACACTTTCACTTTTCACACTTTTGCCTATTAACTTGGAAAAAAAAAGTAGAATAAACGGTTTAGCCACAGAGCATTCAGAGACTTCGTACTATAGACTGATAAGATGCCATTCAGGAGGTGGTGCTTCTAGGCAGACTGAGCTGTAACCAGTACCACTGAACATCTCCTTTGACAAATTTCCTGACTTGACACTGACCTGGGGATGATGTCAGTGTCAGCAAGGAAGCTTTGAGGTCCTGCATGAGAGGCACGGCTTATACCACTATGGCATCTCCTCTGGACTAGTTTCCTCCTTCTAGACCCTGGCAGGATGCTGGCATCCTGGTAGAAGCAGTTTGGCTTGTTCTAAGAGATGCTGAGGTGGTAATGCTCCTGGTGCTTCTCATCTGCTCTTTTTCCTCATTACTCTAAGTGGACATTCTTCTGTGTATGTGGGTCTCCTCTCCTCCCCTCAGATTATAAACTTTTGTATGGCAGGGTCTCGTCTGATGAATTTCTGTAGCCACCTGTAGCTAGCATAGAACTCAGCAGAGACTAAATAAACACTGTTTAAAAAGAAATGCAGTCAAGTGTAAGCTCTGGGAATATTAGGAATGAAGGGAAAATAAGACTTTGATTTTGTTACATAGGAGCAAGACAGTTCGTGGGACAGAATGGGATGCTTCCTTAAAAAAAAAAACAACCAGTTTCAAACAAGCGAAAGATAGTAATATATGCATAGGCTATCAGGATTATTATTAAATTCAGTATTTGGATTATTATTAAACTTCCTTGGAGCAAGAAGGATAGAGCAGGATATTTTGCCGTATGCCGTAAGCTTAATCTTGGACTAAAGGACATTTAGCCCAAGTGCTAAAAGTTGATGCAGTAAAAAGATTCTGAGTGACATTTACAGAATTAACACTTCTGAACACTTTAAATTTGATGTAATATTGTTCTTCATTGGGTGTCAGGTTTCAGCCCTTCTTCCTCTCAACTTAAACATGGCTTACATGATACCCTGAGCAGGAAAATAGTTTTACTACATAGATCATCCAGTTATTCATAGAACTGAGCTGGAAAACTCCAGTTTGGAGGCTCTTGGAATCATAACGGAATGTTCTAACTTCTGGAAGTTTGAGTCTTCAATTTTCAAACAGGGTGATCTCCCTCACACCATCAAGTACAGATGTAAAAAGGTGTAGAGTTATTTTTTATAAAGAAAATTCCTCAGAGCTAACATTTGCTATAAAATATTTCTGAGCCATCCCCTCAGCGCTTACTCTGCTCAGGCACTCCCCTCTCTGCTTACCCCTTTCTCATCCAGATGCCCCTCCAATCCCCACAATGACCTTTCAAAGTAGAAAGGTTTTATAGCTGAGGGCACTAGCCCCCTGGCTTGAAAGGACACCCCAGAGATACAGTGGTTCTTCCCGTTACAGGAAACTGCCACAGTGAGATCTCAGACACAACTACTTTCCTCTTGCAAATCCAGAAGCCTAGAGGGCAAATAGGAACCAAGGTCAAACTGTTTCTTTATGGGAATTCATTGCTGTGTGTTGGATGAGGTGCTAGAGAAGAAAATGCAAGCTTTCAAAGAACTGGCTCTATCCAGAACTTCCTTACTGAACCCTGACTCTGTAATGGGAAACACTGGCAAATTAGACATGACTTCTGCTCTAAGGAATATGTATGGAGGAGAACCACCAGAACACTGGAAGGAGATGAGAGTGGGTTCATGGAAACATGAGTAAAATGAGCTCTGATGGTAAGACATCATGCTGAAGCAGGAATCTGTAAGCCAGGAACCACTGGGTCCAGGTTCACAACCAACGGACAAGGAATTTATTCCCACAAGAAATGAGGAACCCTTCCAATGTGGGAAAAGCAGAAAGAGACAGGAGGTATAGAAGGAAGGGTATGGTCTGGTCAGTTATGGAGTGCATTGTGGTCTGGGGGAAAGTGGTTTCAGGCCAGTAGGAGAAAGAAAAACTTGAGACACAGTGATTGGGAAAGACAGATGATTAATCAAGAGCCAACAGGCCAGCCAATCACCCCATTATGCTTATGGACAGTACTTTATAAAACCACCCTTATCATTGAATTATGTTTTTCTTTGCCANTAAAAGGGCTCAGAGGGCCCCTGTGATTTATATCTGAGTAAAAGTCACTCTCCGTCTCTCAGAAGTTCATTTTTTAAGGGACAAGATAGAGAAAGGAAACTTGGGGCAGAAAGTGTTAAAAAGGCAGCCCCAGAGCCAACTGTGGGGTGACCCCCTGGTGGAGAAGCAGCTGTAACAGGCCGAACTCCAGGCTCAGACGGTGTCAGTAAACCCCCCCCACACAGACAGGGGGACACAGTCTACAGTGTCGCCAGGTTGGGGCCGGGTCACAGCTTCTAGAGGCCAACAGGCAAAGACCCGAGCCCTAGAGCAGCTTAACTGCCTCCTTCTGAGTCGCAGTTTCCTCATTTGTGAAATAGGTGCTTGAACCCATGATTTTTAAGGGATGTCCCAATTCTAAAAATGCCAACGCCTCTCTGTCATAAGGAAAGAAGGGACTGGTTCCAGGGTGGGCAAGAATACTAGGTCCTGGGAAAAGCTTGGCCACTTCTTTGCATTTTTTGAAAACTCTGGGCAATAGATACTTCGGTCTGTGGCCACATCATTCTCCTCCCTACACACTGTCTGACAAATGTCAGAGCCTTTCATGAACTCTTGGAATAAACAAATTCACTTAACATACAAACAGGAGGGGCAAGAAAAAGTGCAAAGAGGGAAAATGGTGCTAGAAGCATTCTGCTGTAGGTTGCGAAGAGCAGGAATTCTGGACCCCAGCTTCCCAAGTGAATCCCCTGGGCTCTATCCTTTTTGACAGCTGGGGGTTATGGCTACTGTTTGCAAATGAGGAGCAAGAAATCTAGAAAGGTCGATCCCTGTTTTATTCTTATTCACATATTCCTCCGAGAAGAATACAATCTGACAGGGGAAAAAAATCAAACCCTCAACAATAAGAGAAGGCATCAATAATACTATTAACTATGAGCCATGAGAATCATCAGTGGGCCAGCCCGACAGGAGCTATACTGACGGGCGGTTTCTGCTGGAAGTGGGCGGTGGGCATGAACTCATGGCAAAGGGCCTTTCCATGTAGCAGGAAACAACGGGTTCTTTTTTCCATGGTGTGCTCCTTCTTTTCTTTAAGAAATGAAAAAAAATCTGTTATTTGTCCTTGTGATTTCTAGCCAAAAAAACGGCAACAACAAAACACCTCTTTTTGGAGAGAAGGAAAGTATCCACTTAAAATACTTAGAACACTTAATCCCAGTAGTTGACTTAAATATCTTAATTCTGGTTCTCTCAGAATATTGATCATCCAGACACTTTCAGCCAAGCCAACACCAGAGTCCGAGAGTTCATGCCTCCAGAAGCATGCTGAGAGAGCAGCTCTGATGGTTAAACTGTCCAAGTACACAGGGCGCGCTGGGCACACGGATGAAGACTTGGGTGTCCCCTCTCACTGAAGGACACAGCCCACGTCCTGACCTGACCCTCCTAAAGGCTAGTTTGGAATCTCCTCACTGCTCTGTTCAACCACCCCAAGACACCATGTACCCTTTCTGCCGTGTGAGTAACAGAAATAACTTCCACCTGCCAGACATCCTCTGACCAAACGTAGAAATAACCCCTTCAGCCCTAAGTGCATTCCTAGAGAGAGGCTAATAATATACATTTCATAAACACAAAGTCCTGGCCAAAGAAAGTCAAAGGATTTTTTTTTTATTATGATTGTTGTCATCACTGATACACATCACAAGCTACACAAAATGCTGACCAAAAAGCAAATGTAGAAAAATAGTAGAATTATATTGGTTCTGATGACTTTGTTATTCCCATCACCGTAATTTTACAATTTCCAAGGATATTTGGGAGATTATAATTATTGTATACATTGTCACCAGAATAAATATGCATTAGGAATTCACAGTGGCATCAAGCTATACATTCAGGTTCTATTTTCAGAGAAAGGGGCCGTGCTGAAGACCCTGCCTCTATTTACCTTCTACAACATAGGAAGTCACATTTGAAAACTGAATCAGAACATAATAAAACAAAATGAATTCCAGAGCTCTGCATTGTATGATGGATAAACAAAAAGTCACAGGCTGGTTCTCCTGGTTAAGCTAGAGTGTGATAATGTTTATGGACAGAATCAGTGGACCATTTATTTATTTGATAATCTGTTTCATCTATCAAGGAGCTTCCCTGGTGGCTCAGATGTTAAAGAATCTGCCTGCAAGGCAGGATACCCGGGTTTGATCCCTGGATTGGGACGAACCCCTGGCAAAGGGAATGGCAACCCACTCCAGTATTCCTGCCTGGAGAATTCCATGACAGAGGAGCCCAGCAGGCTGCATTCCATGGGATCACAGTCAGACAAGACAGAGGAACTAACACTTTCACTTTTCACACTTTTGCCTATTAACTTGGAAAAAAAAAGTAGAATAAACGGTTTAGCCACAGAGCATTCAGAGACTTCGTACTATAGACTGATAAGATGCCATTCAGGAGGTGGTGCTTCTAGGCAGACTGAGCTGTAACCAGTACCACTGAACATCTCCTTTGACAAATTTCCTGACTTGACACTGACCTGGGGATGATGTCAGTGTCAGCAAGGAAGCTTTGAGGTCCTGCATGAGAGGCACGGCTTATACCACTATGGCATCTCCTCTGGACTAGTTTCCTCCTTCTAGACCCTGGCAGGATGCTGGCATCCTGGTAGAAGCAGTTTGGCTTGTTCTAAGAGATGCTGAGGTGGTAATGCTCCTGGTGCTTCTCATCTGCTCTTTTTCCTCATTACTCTAAGTGGACATTCTTCTGTGTATGTGGGTCTCCTCTCCTCCCCTCAGATTATAAACTTTTGTATGGCAGGGTCTCGTCTGATGAATTTCTGTAGCCACCTGTAGCTAGCATAGAACTCAGCAGAGACTAAATAAACACTGTTTAAAAAGAAATGCAGTCAAGTGTAAGCTCTGGGAATATTAGGAATGAAGGGAAAATAAGACTTTGATTTTGTTACATAGGAGCAAGACAGTTCGTGGGACAGAATGGGATGCTTCCTTAAAAAAAAAAACAACCAGTTTCAAACAAGCGAAAGATAGTAATATATGCATAGGCTATCAGGATTATTATTAAATTCAGTATTTGGATTATTATTAAACTTCCTTGGAGCAAGAAGGATAGAGCAGGATATTTTGCCGTATGCCGTAAGCTTAATCTTGGACTAAAGGACATTTAGCCCAAGTGCTAAAAGTTGATGCAGTAAAAAGATTCTGAGTGACATTTACAGAATTAACACTTCTGAACACTTTAAATTTGATGTAATATTGTTCTTCATTGGGTGTCAGGTTTCAGCCCTTCTTCCTCTCAACTTAAACATGGCTTACATGATACCCTGAGCAGGAAAATAGTTTTACTACATAGATCATCCAGTTATTCATAGAACTGAGCTGGAAAACTCCAGTTTGGAGGCTCTTGGAATCATAACGGAATGTTCTAACTTCTGGAAGTTTGAGTCTTCAATTTTCAAACAGGGTGATCTCCCTCACACCATCAAGTACAGATGTAAAAAGGTGTAGAGTTATTTTTTATAAAGAAAATTCCTCAGAGCTAACATTTGCTATAAAATATTTCTGAGCCATCCCCTCAGCGCTTACTCTGCTCAGGCACTCCCCTCTCTGCTTACCCCTTTCTCATCCAGATGCCCCTCCAATCCCCACAATGACCTTTCAAAGTAGAAAGGTTTTATAGCTGAGGGCACTAGCCCCCTGGCTTGAAAGGACACCCCAGAGATACAGTGGTTCTTCCCGTTACAGGAAACTGCCACAGTGAGATCTCAGACACAACTACTTTCCTCTTGCAAATCCAGAAGCCTAGAGGGCAAATAGGAACCAAGGTCAAACTGTTTCTTTATGGGAATTCATTGCTGTGTGTTGGATGAGGTGCTAGAGAAGAAAATGCAAGCTTTCAAAGAACTGGCTCTATCCAGAACTTCCTTACTGAACCCTGACTCTGTAATGGGAAACACTGGCAAATTAGACATGACTTCTGCTCTAAGGAATATGTATGGAGGAGAACCACCAGAACACTGGAAGGAGATGAGAGTGGGTTCATGGAAACATGAGTAAAATGAGCTCTGATGGTAAGACATCATGCTGAAGCAGGAATCTATAAGCCAGGAACCACTGGGTCCAGGTTCACAACCAACGGACAAGGAATTTATTCCCACAAGAAATGAGGAACCCTTCCAATGTGGGAAAAGCAGAAAGAGACAGGAGGTATAGAAGGAAGGGTATGGTCTGGTCAGTTATGGAGTGCATTGTGGTCTGGGGGAAAGTGGTTTCAGGCCAGTAGGAGAAAGAAAAACTTGAGACACAGTGATTGGGAAAGACAGATGATTAATCAAGAGCCAACAGGCCAGCCAATCACCCCATTATGCTTATGGACAGTACTTTATAAAACCACCCTTATCATTGAATTATGTTTTTCTTTGCCATCTCATTTATCAGTTATGTAGGTACCTTGAACAGGAATATATTATGAGAGAAAGCTCATAAGATTACGGTGTAGGATTTGAAGAATCCTAGCATTGAGAAGGCAATGGTACCCCACTCCAGTACTCTTGTCTGGAAAATCCCATGGATGGAGGAGCCTGGTAGGCTACAGTCCATGGGGTCGCGAAGAGTTGGACACGACTGAGAGACTTCATTTCACTTTTCACTTTTCACTTTCATGCATTGGAGAAAGAAATGGCAACCCACTCCAGTGTTCTTGCCAGGAGAATCCCAGGGACGGAGGAGCCTGGTGGGCTCCCGTCTATGGGGTTGCACAGAGTCGGACATGACTGAAGTGAATTAGCAGCAGCAGCCGCATTGATTTTTAACAGATATATGACTTTTGTGATCTATTAACGTCTCTGGGTTGGATATGTTCAATAAAATGAAGGATAACAGGGAAGCTCAGGGCTCGAATCTTGACTCCACCATGGCTAAGTTGTGTGACCTTAGTCAAGTTACCTGACTTCTCCCAATACCATCTGCATGCTGTATGAGTTCTAAAGATTAGGTGGACTCATAGATGCACATGACCTAGCAAACCAAAGTGGAGTGCTGCATGTTATTTCCATTCCTTTGCTCCTTCACATGTTAAAAAGAAGATAAATGAGAGCCCGGATTTGTTTTACCTCTAGAGGTCTCTGAATCCGTGTTAAGTCATGAAGTTTCGGGTTTGAGGATCGTGCCTTGCAGTCATACAATCATAACCACATCTATGAAATGAAGACCCACACAAGTGGAGACCCTTGATAATTTAGTTGTGAAAAGATCAACTGTATGGCTATGACCTGGCTGAGATATAAACGGGCATGACCCCCACGGCCATATGTTTACACCTGTTCTAAGCATACTTGTATACAGTAAGACCATTCCTTTGTTTGAGAGAGGGCACTGGAGCCTTTTTCCCTAAAATTAAAACTGGTCTTTAGAATTCGATCCACTAAATAGTAAGGTGTGTTATTACCATTCAACATAAAACAAGCACTGGGAGGAGTTCAGCTTTTTTCGAGACTTTCCACAGTGTTTTCTATTGCAATATCTCTAGCATTGTGTATAACAGTAAAGAGGTACTTCGGGGATAAAAAGCTTTGAAAAAAAGTCAAAAGAGAAAGGGACATAGAAAGATTTGGGAAGGCACCTTGAAGGTTTAGAGAAGTCTTGGTGGAGCAGTCCTTTATCTGAAAGAAGAATGCAGGCAGGCATGCATGTACTACTGCCTGTAACTTCAAAAAAGTGCACTTCGACATTCATGGATGAAGACGCACGTGGTTAGTGGAGGTTGGGAGAACAAAGTTCAGATGCTAAATATCAGGGAGAGTCTGAATGAAACAACACCTTGGTCCTTTCCCAGTTCTGAGATTTCAAGGTTGTAATTTAAAAACTACCAGCTAAAAATAAAACATGAAGTCTGATGGTTGATCCAGATCCTTTTAGTGTTTAGAATTACATGATGTATCTTAATATCTCTACAGCCTAGGACAACAGCCAACACAAAAGAGATTTATAATAAAACACGGAAAGAATAAGTGAATGAAAAAGAGAAAAAATGGATCCAGATTTCAGCACATGGTGTTTGGCTCTATAAATCAGAGAACAACATTCATCCTTCCTAAGGATGTTGAGAGGGACCCCTTGGAAGAACAGCATAAGACAACACCGTTCCTCAATGTGTACGGTGCCATGACCTCACTTTCTTCTTATTCAACTTGTGCAGCTGCACATGGCAGCCTGGTTATTGCCAATGCTTAGCAGTAAATTCTTTGAAATCAAAGCAAGAAAAGCATTAGTTGCTCACTTGTGTCCAACTCCTTGTGAGCCCATGGACTATGGCCCACCAGGCTCCTCTGTCCATGGAATTCTCCAGGAAAGAATACTGGAGTGGGTAGCCATTCCATTCTCCAGGGAATCTCATCAAAGCAAAGAGCATGAAAAAAAAAAAAAAAAAAAAACCTGTCAGTTACATTTGAAAGTGAAAGTGAAAGTCACTCAGTTGTGTCCTGCTCTTTGCGACTCCATGGACTATACAGTCTCTGGAATTCTCCAGGCCAGAACACTGAAGTGGGTAGCCCTATCCTTCTCCAGGGGATCTTCCCAACCCGGGAATCAAACCCAGCTCTCCCTCATTTCAGGCGGATTCTTAACCAGCTGAGCTAACCAGCGAAGCCCTCAACTGGGGGCTTGTAAATACCTAGGAATATCTTCCTTGGTGGCTCAATGGAAAAGAATTCACCTACCAATGCAGGAGACACAGGTTCATTACCTGGGAAGGAAAGACGCCTGGGAGAAGGAAATGGTAACCCACTCCGGTATACTTGCCTGGGAAATCCAATGGACAGAGGAGCCTGGTGAGCTACAGTTCATGGGGCTGCAAAAGACTTGGACATGACTTAGCAACTAAACAGCAGCATACAGCAAGATACCTAAGATACTGCTTTCAGTTCAATAATCCTGGAGAGAGATGTGATCACAAGTGTGAACTCTGGTTTCACATGGGACCCTCCTTACTGAGCAGAAATTTCCCTACTAGTGTTAACGATGGAAATTTAGCCCTCATGGTGGCTAACTTCCTACACTTCCTTTCTTGTACCAAAACTGACTCTATCTGCCTTTCCAGTGTAACAAAGGCTCTCAGCTCTCTCTCATATGAAACCTCTTACTTACCCTGTTCACTCCCTGAGGGTCTCCACAACCCACCCTCCACCCAGCCAACTCTTCTTCAGCCTGGCATCTGGGTGTAGACACGGAATCTTCCACAAGGTCCTTTCTGATCACACACCACCCTACATCCTCAGAGTCCCTCCTCTAAGCCGCCATCAGATCCCTGCCACTTCCCTGGGGCCTGTCTGCTCTAACTTTCCATCTGATTGGCCATATTCCTTGCTAAACTATGAACTGCTGAATCTTACCAATACATTCCTGGCACACAGTAAGCCCTCGAGATGTGTTTGTTGAATGAATGATCGAATAAATGAATTGGTGAATGCGTGCACTTGGTGGTAATAGGCTGTGCAAGATCAGTATCACCCTTTTCAGGTCTCACTTTGAAAGCCCCATTCTTATTCTCCAGGCAATGAAGACTAGACTTCTAGAATCCCTTTGATCATGCCTGTGTCTCATCAAAGCCCTCATCATACCATGCTTTACTAACAAGGCTGGATCTTCCTTGCATTCTCTGAGGACACAGACTCTGCATTTTAGCCCTGTGCTCCCACCTGGCACAGGTGGAAATTGCTCAGTGAATACCTGTGGACTCCAGAAACCAATAGGAATCCATTCTCGCTCCATCTGCTCCCCGGGTACACAGCACTCCAGCTGATTTCAACCTGCCATGGAGATATTACTTTTGCCCCAAGGTGACTTTAGCTTCACATTTGTTTCTCTGGGTGTATCTGGCTCATGAACAACAAATTCAATTCATCTCAATATTAGTCATTTTTACTTCTAAACTAGTTCTGAGAAATTTAACAAATCATAAAGACAAAAACAAAAATTCTGTTGAGAATGAAGACATACTATTATTATCTTGGCGGGCATTTTGTTATAATTTTATAGTCAATAATAGAATGTCCCTGTTTTACATCATATGTATATTTATGTGTATATATATATATATTATATGTCTATACTTCGATAGAAAGAGACATAAAAAAGCCTTTCAAATGAGACATGACACACAACACTGGACGCTCTTATTTACAATATAGAGATGTATACTTTCTACACAATTATAATAGATGCTCAGAGGCCAGAGAGGGTTTACAAAGACAGCAGAGCACCCCTAGAAAAAAGAGGTGCACCACACAGCTGGATGTTTATTGCCATTAGTTCTATGTCCAGACAGCATATTGAAGTTAAAAATGGCATCTGGTTATTGGAAAAGACGATGGTCATTGATCCACCCTGGCTTCATAGCTGCTGGCTGCATGGTCTTTCAAATGACCAGGGGATGACAAACTTTGCTGATGGGCACAGGAAAAACAAACGTGAAATGCTCCTCATTTGGCCAAAAAGGAGAAAATGCTATAAGCCATGGTCTTGCCCTGCACTTGGGCACTTGTAAGGAACTACAAGTTCATAGGCTGCGCTCTGGGAACCACACCCGCTCTGGGTCATACAGCAGACTGGTCATGTTCATAATAACCCGAGTCTACCCCCATCAAGAGCTTGAAAAAATACCCAGTGGGAGAGTGACCCAAGGTATTCTTTATCCCATACATGTTGAGACTAAGATACAATGAGATTTAGAAGAAGCGCCACAGAGACCCTAAATCTCTTGTGTGGGAGGTTTTCCCAACTTCCTCTCCAGCTTTTTCTTTCTTTAGAAATGCCTCAGTCTGCTCTCCTGCAAAGTTGTCTACCTGGACTTGATTGCCATGGTCTACTATGTTTTCAAAGTCACACTGTTAATACCTGAGGAACTGAAAGTCTCAGCTGAGAATTCCTTGGCTTACTACCATGGCATTGGTGGGCATCACTAAGGGACCAGGAGTCTGGTTCCAGACGAGTTTCCACAGTTTCAGAAGCAACTTTTGCAGAAGTGGGAGGAGCTTCTGTCTGCAGAAGATGTGTCTCCTGTGTTAATGATCCCTATGGTCCTTGTTCATGTGTTCCTTCATTACAGCTAAATGATCCTGCAGGCTTCTGTTAGCCCAAAGCACATACTCAGTCTTTGGAACCATATTAAACACTCTCCATAATTTTTCAAAAGTCCCCTTAAGTCATTTACCAATAACAATCTGAGTTCCCAACCTGGCTGTTGTTCTCTCTGATCTCACATTTGTCCTGTTGTCTCGTGTGTGTGTGTGTGTGAGTGTGTGTGTGTGTGTGTGTGTGAATCAATGGTAACCTTCCCTAGCCCTTTATTTTCCTAAGGCAAGAAGACATTTCTAGTGAAAGATAACCAGCACCCTTCTCAGAGCCCCCCTGAGGTTATAAATCCAGCACTCCTCCATTGAGATGTCTTTCCCCTTCCATGGAGAGGAGAAGCAGCTGGCCATGTGGATGGTTTTAATTTTTTTGCGAGTGCATCAAATGCTAACATAGCATTTCTTTGGACGTGTATCAGCAGGAGCTTCACCAGGTGTGTGTTCATTTAAGGGCCACCTTCTGCTAGGTTTAGTCTCAGTCTGTTTTCCCTACTACAGACAGAGATGTCAGCCATCACAAAAAATAATGTGTGAACCAGGGTTATGCATAGAAAAAGTCTGGAGGAGTAGTTGGAGCAGCCAGTTCACCAGTTAACTTTTTCTCTGCAACAAACTTGCATTTACTGATAGCATCACTCTGTACCTCAAATCACCCCACCGGCTGTTGTTAAGAAATAAAACCAGAGTTTATGAAGCATTCCTTTGTCCCTTGTTAAGAAAAAATGAGGAGGACGTAAGAATATGGGTTCACATGGTCTTGAACAAGTGGCACATTTGAATCAATTAAGGATTATATTTACACAAATATGTTCCACTTCTGCACAGAGGTTAACCTGAGTTCTGAAATGCTTGAGTGCATCAAAAATGATAAAGCTATGAATTAGTCACATACCCAACAAACCTAGTTAACTTGAAGCCATCTCTCTGTGAGCCAGTGGGAGTTAAGAAGGTGGGCTCACCAACTCCAAGGATTCTGTTTCTTTATTTTCTCCAAATTTTGCTAGAAAGCATCTTGAATGAGACTCCAGGTGGCTAGACAGGTTCGGGCAAAGTCTGTTGTCTTTGACACTATCGATTCAGCTTTCCCAAACTCTCTGAAAGGGGAAGCACCTCAAATGTCCGGTCCCACCCCACCCTCCACCCCTCAGCGCCTTCCTCTCTGAGCTCAACCCTGGAATGACAGAGGTCTATAAAAGGATGTCTCAGCCAGAGCTCTCCCGGATCATAAATGTTTCTGGCGAGCTCCCCAAGGCCCGCGCGCTCAAAGCCACTATTTGAAGTAGTTGAGTCCTGCCACCAGGAAGAACTTCTCCAGGAAGAGCTCGGAGTCCAGCACAGCGATGTGAGCCGCTCGGCCAATCAGGGTGTTGGCAGTGTTGGGCAAGGCGTGGAACACATTGTGTCTGATCAAAGTGCAGTCCTTGGCGTACACCAGAGGGCGGAGAAGGTTGTTGATCATTTCCGCGTAAACAGGGCCTGGGAGGAGGGAAGATGGATGAGACGCGGGGGCAAAAGTTCAGCAGTGGAATTTACACAAAAACACCAGGTGTGTGTTGGGCTCCTAGTCCTTGGCAGAATATCTGATGTGCCCTACTAGGCAGAGTTACCTTCATCATGATTTCCTTTTGCTTTTCAAATCAGAAAGTCACGAAAATGAAGAAGAAGGAAGAGGAGAGAAGAAGGAGGAGAAGGGGGCGGGGAGAAGAAAAAGAAGAGAGAGATGGAGGAGAAACGGGAAGGGAAGGAGAAAAGGAGAAAAAAGGAAAGGAAATGTGGCTTACCTGTGTGTCTGTCTCTGAGGGCGGTTTTACACATCTCGATCCTGGCTGAATGAAAGGGCACATAGCGGTCTTGGGGAGAAGCAACCAGCACAACATTTTTAAAATACTGCAGACCTGCAATAAGCCGGGTGGGTGCTGTTTTGCTCAGGCAGTTTCTGAGCCTCTGCTTTGTACACATTTCACAAACTTGCCCGGGAGAAAGGAAGAGCAGGAGGAAACCAGACACACCAGTGGAGTCACTGAATGAGGGTCTTTGGGTCTGGGAGGGGGAAAGAGGTGCTGCAAGTTAGCGGGGAGGGGGCGGCTTTGACTTCATTAGCCGCAGAAACTAAGAAGCTCACGACCCTGAGCAGTGGAAGATAAATAACAGGTAAGTGACAAGAATGCCTTTCTGGGCCGGGAACAGTAAGGAGTCTGTAAGGAAGTAAATCTAGTATTTTGCCATTCCTCCTCCCCAACCCCATGATTCCCTGCATTCCAGCCCCAGTAGCGTCACCTGCTGGCGGAAAACAGCCTCTGACCTCATCGCTCTGGAGGTCACCTCACCTCCTTGAATCAGCCTGTTCTGAGGCAGAGGGATGTCCCAGTTGAAGCATCACAGCCTATTCTTTCAGTTCCTGAGCTTACCAGGGATATCCCAGCACTGTGGTGCTCTACCCATGTCCCCCATCGGACTGCTTTCAGCCCAGAGACCCTGTGGGGGATGCCTCCAATGAAATGAGCCTTTTCATCCCAGATATCAGCCCAAGACCACAAGCTGGGGCTGGCCAACTCTCAGTGATCAGCAGGGGGCAGATACCAGACCTCCTCCCTCTCCAGGATAACTATGGAGGGGCCACGCTGTGATCCAACTTCTCCTTTGCCCAAGCCTGCTTCCCCTCCCTTCCCCATGAGGGTGTAGCTCTCATGGTAGCACACAGAGACAGACATGGGTAAGGAACTTGTCCAAGGTTATCAAGCCCTGGAACTTGTACAGGGCTACGCCAGGCTCACATCCAGGGAGGCAGAGATAGAATCAGAGTCAGTGTTCTGACAATAATGGAAGATTATGACCCATGGGACAGACCCTGGGCCAGGCTAGCTTGCTGGGCAGGACTCCGTGGGACAACTGGTCAACCTCTTTGCTCCCTCAGTGACATGAGGTCACTGCTTTGCTCTGCTTACTCCCTTGGCAGGTAGAGTTTTCAACACCTGTATGTGCTTCCTCATTGCAAATGTGGGTGAAGGTGTGATCTTAGGCACCCCCGTGTCCCCCTGCCCTGTCAACAGAGATGGACAGTGTCTACCTGCCCTTTTGGTAGAGGAATCTGCACCTGGGTAAAGGAGCTGTTGGTTGGCACACAGACCTGAGGACATTAAAAACTTGGTGGGAAGTGGATGCTGCAACTCTAGGGTAGAGGACACTTCAGACACCTGCCTCTGGGCCCCAGGCTGCGGGAGAGGTGGTCAAGGGGCAGCTAGTTCTTGGGTGGCTGCTGGGCTCTCTGTGAACTTAGGAAGCTATGTCACAGTGCAGCTCCTGATGGCATCCTTCTGTGAGTGAATTAATGCAACTTTGAACCTAATTTGGGTCTCAAGGTTTGGCTCTCCAGCTCCCACTCATTGCCACCTCAGGGTGCAGCTGGGGAATCCACCCACCTGTCTTTTGGCTTAGTTGGTAGAGGAAACATTTGCGCAGATCAGCATTATCCCTGAAGGTCAGCTGCAAAAGCGACCCGGATTTCTTCAGTTTCTGCATGAGCCACAAGCCTAGAAAGACAACAACCAAACCAGACCCACATCAAACACATCCAACCAAAAAAAAAAAAAAAAAAAGCAAAAAAGAATAGGGGAGAGATTAACATTCAACTGTGGCTTTTAGTTAACTTAAAAAAGGAGAGTGTGCACTTTAGCAAATCCTTGGGAAGTTTGAGGTACATTTGTATTGTTATATTCTGGAGGCAGAGATAAACTCTTATGAGACAGGCTTCAGGAATCATGAAGTTAACCAAACCCTTTGATTTTTCAATCCCCTTCCATAAGTCTAGCCTAAGGAAACAGTCTGAAATACCTACCTATATATATATATATATAAAGACATTCCTTACAGAGTTTTGCCAAGAGAACAAACTGGCCCTAAAAAACACTCTCTTCCAACAACACAAGAGATGTTTCTACACTTGGACATCACCACATGGTCAATACCAAAATCAGATTGACTATATTATTTGCAGCCAAAGATGGAGAAACTCTATATAGTCAGCAAAAACAAGACTGGGAACTTACTGTGGCTCAGATCATGAACTCCTTATTGCCAAATTCAGAGTTAAATTGAAGAAAGTAGGGAAAATCACTAGACCATTCAGGTATAACCTTAATCAAATTCATTACAATTATATAGTGGAAGTGACAAATAGATTCAAAAAATTAGATTTGATAGACAGAGTGCCTGAAGAACTATGGACAGAGGTTCGTGACACTGTATGGGAGGCAGTGATCAAGATTGTCCCCAAGCAAAAGAAATGCAAAAAGACAAAATGGTTGTCTGAAGACACCTTACAAATAGTTGAGAAAAGAAGAAAAGTGAAAGTCAAAGGCGAAAAGGAAACATATACCCATCTGAATGTAGAGTTCCAAGGAATACCAAGGAGAGATAAGAAAGCCTTCCCCAGTGATGCAATGCAAAGAAACAGAGGAAAACAACAGAATGGAAAAGACTAGAGATCTCTTAAAAAAAAAATCAGAGATACCAAGGGAACATTTCATGCAAAGATGGGCACAATAAAGGACAGAAATGGTATGGATCTAAGAGAAGCAGAAGATGTTAAGAAAAGGTGGCAAGAATACACAGAACTATACAAAAAAGATCTTAATGAGAGCCAAACTTAATGAGTATAAAGTCAAGTGGGCCTTCGGAAGCAACACTAGGAATAAAGCTAGTGGAGGTGACGGAATTCCAGTTGAGCTATTTCAAATCCAAAAAGATGATGCTGTGAAAGTGTTGCACTCAATATGCCAGCATATTTGGAAAACTCAGCAGTGGCCACAGGATCAGAAAAGGTCAGTTTTCATTCCAATCCCAAAGAAAGGCAATGCCAAAGAATGCTCAAACTACCACACAATTGTACTCATCTCACACACTAGCAAAGTAATGCTCAAAATTCTCCAAGCCAGATTTCAACAGTGTATGAACTAAGAACTTTTAGATGTTCAAGCTGGATTTAGAAAAGGCAGAGAAACCAGAGATCAAATTGCCAACATCCACTGGATCATAGAAAAAGAAAGAGAGTTCTAGAAAAACATTTACTTCTACTTTATTGACTATGCCAAAGCCTTTGACTGTGTGGATCACAGCAAACTGTAGAAAATTCTTAAAGAGATGGGAATACCAGGCCACCTGACCTACCTCCTGAGAAACCTGTATGCAGGACGAGAAGCAACAGTTAGAACTGAACATGGAACAACAGACTGGTTCCATATTGAGAAAGGAGTATGTGTCAAGGCTGTATAATGTCATCCTGCTTATTTAACTTATATGCAGAGTACATCATGCAAAATGCTGGGCTGGATGAAGTACAAGCTGGAAACAAGATTGCTGGGAGAAATATCAATAACTTCAGATACACAGATGACTCCACTGTTATGGCAGAAAGTAAAGATAAACTAAAGAATCTCTTGATGAAAGAGGAGAGTGAAAAAGCTGGCTTAAAACTCAACATNTACAAGCTGGAAACAAGATTGCTGGGAGAAATATCAATAACTTCAGATACACAGATGACTCCACTGTTATGGCAGAAAGTAAAGATAAACTAAAGAATCTCTTGATGAAAGAGGAGAGTGAAAAAGCTGGCTTAAAACTCAACATTCAGAACACTAAGATCATGGCATCCAGACCATCACTTCATGGCGAATAGATGGAAGAACAATGGAAACAGTGTCAGACTTTATTTTGGGGGGCTCCAAAATCACTGCAGATGATGATTACAGCCATGAAATTTTTAAAAGACGCTTGCTCCTTGGAAGAAAAGTTATGACCAACCTAGATAGCATANTTAAAAAAAATGTCTTTTGTGTGTCACTCAGACCTGTGAGCTCCTTGAGGCTAGACTGTGTCATCTCTATAGCTTTATGGCCACCCTAGTGTCCAGTACATCGGATAATACAGCCTCAAGCATTGCTAGAGCTTTTATGCCTGTTGCAGAAATTAGAAATGTTAGTGAATCAATAAATGTTAGTAGCACAAAAGCGTGAATATTATGAGAGAATGTGGCAATTACTTCTTTGGCAGGTGTAAAAAATGTCTGAATGCCAGAAGATGTGAAGGAGGGAGGAAGCGAAAGAATTAAAAGGAAGAAAAGGAGAAAGATACATGCCTTAGATCAGGATTTTATGTTGTCTAGGAGAATGTCGCCCCACACCCAATACACATGTTAAAAAAAGGAAGTTTGTAAGTTCTTCAAAGACTGTGGCGTATTTCTCTAGGAACTATCATAAGCCTACCTGTGCCAAGGTCAAAGGTTTTTCAATAAATCTTTGTTGATTTATAGTTTTAGTTCTGAGTGTTAAAATTGAGGGAAGTGCTAATAACCAGCGAAACTGAGAAGTCTCAAAAAATCAGGCTTCTCTTAGCTATTCAGTCAAAATTTACTTTTCAAATTATGACTCTATCATTACAATATTAACTATTGTATTTTGAATAGTTCTTGATATGTTAGTTAGAACTTAGAATAGTTTTATTTTCACTTTTAGAAAGTAAAACAGCTTTGGGAATGAACTCTGTGTGCATATGTGCACAGTCACTCACTTGTGTTTGACTCTTTGAGACCCCATAGACTGTATCCTGACAGGCTCCTCTATCCATGGGATTCCCCAAGCAAGAATACTGGAGTGGGTTGCCATTTCCTCCTCCAGGGGATCTTCCCGACCCAGGGATTGAACCCGAGTCTCCTATGTCTTCTGCATTGGCAGGCCTGCTCTTTGCCATTGAGCCACCTGGGAATGAGCACTGCAATATCTTCAAAATATTAGTTTTTTCCCCCTGCATTTCTAAAGCATGTTTTCAGAGGCATGCTATGAAACATGTTGGTGCTTTGATGTCTCCCTTTTCCTAAGTGCTAATAAGTGTCTTTCTGGTTTTGTCTTTCTGGAGGACTGAGAAATTGCACTTTTCATTGGTCTACACCCTAAAAGATTCATTAAAAATACAGTCAACTCTACAAATGAATTAAAGCCATAGAGCAGCTTATATTATTTAAGCTTGTGCAAATACTTGATGAAGGTCAAAGGGGCCAGGGCTATTTATACTGTAGATGATATGGCAACAGGACAGCAAAAATGATTGTGCAACAGCTTAAATTCTCTTAGGTGATGGCTCTATTGTTGCCCCAAGTTATTGATGGCAAGAGGAAAGAAATGGATATGGTACATGTAATGAGAATTTGTAAGGAAGTATTTTCTGAGGTGGATCACACACACTCATTATTGGAAAGTGAACTCTGGTAGTTCACTATAAAACTTAGGAGATAGCAGCTCATTCATTCACTTATTTCATTCAAAAATATGTATTGAGGAATTAGTTATTGTGCTACACTCTGGGATGGCATTCCCGTATTTCAGAGCTCACAGTGCAGAGAAAAAGAGAATGTGTAAATAGAGAAGTAAGACATACGTGTTCTAGGAGAAGAGCAAAATGGAAGAAGTTGGATGGAAATAACTATAACCTCAGGGAGAAAGTGAGACTTCAGATAAAGCATAAAACCAGGACTGTTGGGATAAATTATTTCCTTCCCTTTCTGTGCAAAGCAGCATTTTGTAGGTCAGTGTCTGGCAGACAGTTGTTAGATAAATGACAGCTTTGTGTTAAAAAAATAAAAGAGCTATCTCAGGCCATTGATGCAAGAGTTTCTAAAAGTGGTTCCTAAGCTGGGTCCTGGTGGGGGTATGATTTTGTGTACATACATACATTTTGCCTATGTATACACAATGACACAGAAGACTATAAGTGAGTCGGGATTTTTTTAAACAGAGTGCTTGTGGAACCATTGGGCATTTTCCATCCACAGAAGAACAGAATTCTCCCATCCTGCTCCCTAAAGACAAAGCAAAGGCTGGTGGAAGTACTTTGGGCCAGTTGTTCCTGTGTCTCCTAGGGATTTCTGGGGACAAGGAGAAGTCTGAAGATATAAAGCTGGCAGAAGCCGTCAGTGCTCGGAGCGTTGAGGAAGAGAGTGGGGGCAGGAGTAGCCTGTATTTCTGGATTTGGTGGAAAAAATAGCACCCAGTACCTCCCTGTGGGCTGAGCTGTGGGCCTGCTTGGCTAGAACTGCCATGAAAGGTTTCCCAGCCAAGAAGATTAATTGCTAGTGCCAGGTGACCCTAACAGAAGCCATGTGGTAGATGGTGGGACGCCTTCAACAGGTTTACAACTGGGAATTCCCTGCAGGTCCACTGGCTAAGACTCTGCACCTCCAACATAGTGGGGCGGGTTCCATCCCTGGTCAAGGAAATAAGATCCTGCATGCCGCATAGCATTACAGCCAGAAAGTAATAATGATCGTAATAGAAGAAAAACAAAAGTTTTTTAAATTAAAGAAGATTTAAAAATAGGAAAGAGGTGTACAACAGTGTCTATAAAGATAGCTCATGAGAAAACAAAGTCAGCTTTGCAGCATTTACTTCTTGAAGATCAGGTTCTAAAAACACCAGGCAAATAAGAGCTTTCCTCTGTCTTCCTCCCCTTCTGCTCTATCTCTGGTCGAACCAGACTACTTGCATGGTTGATTTCCATCCAAGGGTGAGTCAGTCTTTCTCACCTTCATGTCAACCTCAGTGTGCAGGAAAGATTTAACACAGCAGGCCTGAAACGGCTATCCCTGGAAAAGACTGGCCTTTCCTAGAAAGGTTGGACTTTGGCTAATGTTAGGGAACTTAGATTTCAAGAGCAGTTCACTACCTTAGCTAACTAAGAGTGGCTGTCTGTGCCCAAATTGTACAAACAGTGAGATTTATGCTGTTTTTCTTCTGGGAGTATGGAATTTTGGTATGTGCTAGGCATATGTCTCCCTGACCAGCCCCCAGTAAAAGCTTTGGCCACTCAGCCTCTAGTGAGCTTCTCCAGTAGACAGAGTTTCACAGGTGTTGGAATGATTGTATGCTGGAAAGAATGGGTGCACACGTGTGTCTCCACTGCGAAAAGCCTGGTTTCCTCTGGACTTGGCCCCATGCATCCTTTCTTATTGCTGATTCTGCCTTCTATTTCCCCCCTGCAATAACTCATAGCTGTAAGTATGACTATATGCTGATTCTGTTAGTCCTCCTAATAAATCGCTGAACTTGGGGACCCACAGGAGACAGAGAAACTTCAAGTGTATTTAGAGAACAAGGTTTTGATTGACTACCCAAGACACCTGGGGTTGCTTTAAGAACTTTTCCTGTAGCCACAGGGAGAGATGAGACATCCAATACAGAGGTTTTAAAAAATCAGTGGTTGGGAAAAAAAGTTGTTTTTGGGTTAGCCCCGTATGTGAAGTNGGTTTTGATTGACTACCCATGACACCTGGGGTTGCTTTAAGAACTTTTCCTGTAGCCACAGGGAGAGATGAGACATCCAATACAGAGGTTTTAAAAAATCAGTGGTTGGGAAAAAAAGTTGTTTTTGGGTTAGCCCCGTATGTGAAGTTCTCTCAATAAACTGCGGATATAGGGATGTATGACATGACTGCTTTTGGGCTCTGGGGAAGTGCGGTCAGAATCAATGTGCAAACCCAGCACAGTCTTTTATAGGTACTAGATTTATCATAGCATGTTACATTATGGCCCTCTTTATTTTCTTGGGAAGTTTGCAGTTGCTATATTATTTGAAACACTAATACAGAGACATAGGAGACCATCTGTAAGGAGTGCGCAGTGGTCCAGGAGCTTTGTGGCAGAGAAATCCAGAGAAGGGAGAAGTCACTGGGGCTTGCCTCCATCAGGTAGTGATACACCATCTTTAGTCTCTCCCTAGCCATTCCATCCTTCTGCTGTGTTCACAGGGTGCTTTGCCTTATCTTAAAAAAAAAAAAAGAAAAAAAAAAGCGACAGAAAAGGAATACTTCTTTATCCTGCTGCTCCTTCCAGGCATCTTTAGAGCACCCCATTCCTCTGGGCCATTAACACAGAGGTGGACATAGTGAGTGATTGTGGCCCCATAATCCAGCCAGGTCCCTTAGCGGGGATTTCACCCTGGCTCTAACAAGAAGAAATCTTTCCTTTCTGGCCACAGATCCTGGAGTTGCTTGTGAAAATGGAGAAGCAAACCTGAGTGAGGAGAATAGGAACGAGGAGAAATGAGACCAAATTTTGACATTTTGTTTCCGAGTTATCCATAAGGTCAGAGCAGCTCTCCTCTCCTGTTTAAGTGGTCTATACATCCCTTTCCCCACTGGTCTTTTAAAAAGCCTTCTAACAGTCTCCTTTACCCCTTTTGTTTTAACCTTCACAGGGCTCTCAGAATGATCCTTCAAAAACCAAGTCAGATGATGACATTTATTTCTGGTCAGTCTTTTCCTTACTTGCCATTGACCTCTGAGTAAACTTTGAAGATTTTGAAATGACCTACAAGAACCATAAGGCCAGGCTGTTGGCCACCTTCAACCAGCTTTTCTACCACTGCCTGCTTCCCCACTGGTGCTCCAGCCATACTGATCTCCCTGGGAATATCCCCTATGCCTCCAACACATTCCTGGTTGAGGACTTTGCTCTTGCTATTTGCTCTGCCTTATATGTTTTTCCTGCATGTATTCCCATGGCTCACCCCTTCACTTCATTCAGTGTCCCTAGAAAGGGAGACTTTCCCAGGCAACCATTAAAAAAGGCCTCCTCTGTCATTCATCACTCTTTTACCCTCTTGTAGTATTCGCAATAGCACTTGGAAAGGTTTTTCATTAGATCTTTTGTTTATAAAGTATTTCGGTACTAAATATATTAGCTGCATAGAGGGGCAACATACTAAAATGTTAGGCTCCTGGCTGCATTAATGCCTCGCTCATCACTGAACCCCTAATGCCTTGAAAAAATATCTTGCACAAAGAGATCACCTGATAAACATTTTTTAACTTGACGACAAATCATTAAGTTATATTGCATTGGATTTCTGTAACTTGCAACCAATATTTTTAAATTTCAGATGCAGAAAGTAACGCAATTTAGTTAAGGTAGACTAACCATGCAATATGCATGTGGCTTTAGCTCCTAGGTTCAATCTTGGAGACTTATGTGCAATCTGCCTTTTAAAGTGGAAGGCAGTAAATTGTCATACAGATCTAGGTTTGATATCATTTAACTGTGTGAGTTTAGAAGTCGTGGTTTTCTTCATCAGTAAGATGTGAATTATAATATCTACCTTATAGGGCTATTGGAAGAATTCAATTAAATTGGATAACTTACAAAACGCACCAGGCTCATTACAGACAAACTATAAAAGTTAGTTCTTTTATTGTCCCCTTTCCTTAGTTCTTTCTTCAAATATTCTTACATTGTTTAATTTTATGAAGGACAAAAAACTCNTGGGAGTTGGTGATGGACAGGGAAGCCTGGTGTGCTGCAGTCCATGGGGTTGCAAAGAGTCAGACATGAGTGAGTAACTGAACTGAACTGAACAGATCCATTTAGGATACAGAAAAGTGAAAATCAACCTTTCATTTTGAAGTCCAGCTATTTACTCTGGTTATGCTGACATTAACATGGATGAGTAATATGTCACATGCACAAATACATGAATTTGATACAAATGCAAGGAAATAAGTGAGACACAGGGTGTATACATATTATGATTGACGTGATGATGTGCATGCTCAGTTGTGTCTGACTCTTTGTGACCCCATGGACTGTAGCCTGTCAGACTCCTCTCTCTGTGGGATTTTCCAAGCAAGAATACTGGAGTGGTTTGCCATTTCCTACTCCAGGGATCTTTCCAACCCAGGGATCAAACCCATGTCTCCTGCACTGGCAGGCAGGTTCTTTACCACTGAGCCCCCTGGGAAGCTTTACTGCCACGCAAATGTGCATGAATGCAAATATAAGGAGAGTGAGCCATACAGAATCACTTCAAATATGCTAGATGGGAAGGATTATTGGTAATGTCTCATTTTTCAGAGAGACATTTCACTAGTGTTGCAAACTTACTATTGGGGAAAATGTGGTCTAAATCATTTGTTTCTGTTCAAAACTGGCTTCCTTGGATTGTGAGGAAAGACAGCTCGACAAAGGAAAGAACTTCCATTTGTTATATGTCGATGTCTCGAATAACCCATGTTCCCAGCTTATGTTCTGTAAAAATGTGAAAGCAAACGGATCTGAGCCACCTCCTGTGAGGACATCAAGCAGCCCAGTCCACCCTGAGGGCAGGCAGGTATGGGTGTGGGGACAGTGTCAGACAGCCAGCATCACCACTTTGAAGAGGCTGGCTCCAAAGCCAAGAGGCTCCATCAGGAAGAGCCTCCATCTTTGCTTTGCCCTCCCGTGGGCCCTGCATGATGCTGAGGACTGCCAATGCTGGCGGCATCTTACCTGTGCTGACCAGGGCACTATTGTTGTACAGGGTCCCCAGGTGGGGCCCAGACAGTGACAGGAAGGTATGGAGTTTGTTGAGGTAATACCGGAACCGAGGCCGAGTGAGGACCGATCGGATGATGATGTTGCCAAGAGAATGGCCGATGAAGCTACGGAGAGATGGGAAGGGTCCATGTGAGCGAGCGCAGGACGGCAGCGGCCCAGAATATGCTGTGCCAGGCAGACCGCGGTGTGGGCCAGCCTCCAGCTCCCTCAGGATTGAGGGGGACATGTGGGGTGAAGTGGGGGAGCAACAATTCATCCCCATTGGGTTTCCAAATGTTGGATACGTGGAGCCCAGGATGGAGACCCTGGGGCCAGTGTGATCACAAGTACGGACACCTTCCCACTGTGTGTTATTAGAGCAGCCCCTCCACCCAGTTCTGGTCTCTACACCTCCCTGGGGGACCTGGGGGTTCTTTCTGGAATACGCATGGGGCATGAACCCTCCTGGTCATTCACGGGGTCAAGTCCTGGCTTCTCAGCCTGGCCCACTCCCACCTGCCTCTCTAGAGCCACTCCGCCCTCCGTCACCCCACTCAGCACCCCGCACACACTCTGCTCCTGCCGCTCCACTGCACTGAGATCCGTGGATCTCACACATCAGCACTTTCAGCTTAAATAATTATTTGTAGAAACCCAACTAGATGAGAGTCAGAGCTCCCTAGCTCTTTTCATGGGTATCCTCTTGAAAAGTTTAAGTGAAAGTGTTAGTTGCTCAGTCCTGTCTGACTGTTTGCAACTCCATGGACTATAGACTGCCAGGCTCCTCTGTCCATGGGATTCTCCAGGCAAGAATACTAGAGTTGGTTGCCATTCCCTTCTCCAGGGATCTTCCCAACCAAGGGATCAAAACTGGGTCTCATGCATTGCAGGCAGATTCTTTACCGTCTGAACTACCAGGGAAGCCCTGGTATCCTCTTATTTTTTAGTATTATCATTATTAATTTTGTCCGCACTGTGGGGCTTGCAGGATCTTAGTAACCCAACCAGGGATTGAACCCAGGTCTTTGGCAGTGAAGGCACCAAGTCCTAACAACTAGACCACCAGGGAATTCCCATGAATTTTTCAGTTTGTTGATAGTCTGTTTGTCTGACTGTGCTGTGCAGCTTGTGGGATTTTAGTTCCCTGACTAGAGATCGAACCCAGGCCCTGGCAGTGAGTATGGAGCCCTAACCACTGGACCTCCAGAGAATTCCCATGTCCTTTTATTTTTACCTAACTCTGTAGGCCTCTGAATCCTCATTTGTGAAATAAAGAAATGATAGTTCATCCCCAAGGCCTAAATGGGATCGTGGCTATCGAGGACTCATTTCCAGATGTGTCCACATTGGCAAGTGCCTGAGGAACACGCTATGGACTATCCCCTCAATCCTTTCAACATTGACACCCAGTTGTCTATTACACTGTAAGGTCACAATTAGTGCTGAATGAAGCCCTTTTTTGCAGCAGCTAATGAATCCCCTCGGGCTGGTCCCACTTAATATATGGGGAAACAGAGGATCAGAGATGTAGAAAGCTTGTTCAAGGTTACGTGGTAGAATGCGGACACAAACTTGTAACTGTCAAAAGAATACGGATTTAAAACCTAGAGTATTTGTTTAAGGCTTTCCCTGATGGCTCAGCAGGTAAAGAATCTGCCTGCAATGCAGGAAATGCAGGGACACAGGTTTGATGTCTGGGTTGAGAAGATCCCTGGAGAAGGAATGGCTACCTGCTCCAGTATTCTTGCCTGAAAAAATCCTGTGGCCAAAGGGTCACAAAGTGTTAAACACAACTGAGCACACAGAACACACATATTTAAGCCCAGTTCTCTTTGTACGGAGCTGCATAAGCTGTAGGCTCCTACACAGCAGCTATGCCAGATATGGGTGTGTCAAGCAGGCCTGGGACCCACGGCTGCTCTGAAAGTAATCTAGTCCCTTGAAAGCCCTAAGTTAACTAATCCCAGCCTGGTATTCTGATGGCATCGTACTGAACTCATACACAGCAAACACTTAAAAATGGCACCGCTCCCCCCAGCATTAACTACTGTGGTTTCCTTTTACCTAATTCTCGATATGGAGAGGTTGTACAACTGGATGTGCTGAATGATTTCATCCAGTAACCGATCGGTCATGGTATCAAAATCCGCAAATGTGTCCATCTGGAAGGAGAGAGACGAAACGGGTACCGAGGGGGCAGTTGCACAAGGCCAGGCTCTGTGCACAAGCCCGTTTTCCTCCAGCAAGCCTCAGGGCACATCCTGGGGGTCTGCCCATGCCTGACCTTCGGGCTACAAATTAGGATTCAACATCAAGTAAAAAAGCCCCCAACTGGGGCTTTCCAGATTGGACTGACTATGGGTTCCCTCTTCCGTGGGGAAACAACAGGGTCCACACTTCAAAGAAAGGTTGTGAAGATTAAAAGAGCAAACAGGTGCAAGTGCTCAGCACATCGAAGACGTTCGAAATTATTCTCTTTCCTCTTCCTCACATGTCTGTCCCTTCACCCTGCAGAGGACATGGCCTTGTGCAGAGCAGGTGTCAGAGGAAAGGCAAGAGGGGAGCACCAAGGGGAGCACCAAGGGACCGACCACTAAGAGGGGAGCAATGAGACTAGCGCCCGGTGTTCGCTTGCTGACTGTTCTCCGTGTGGCTCCCATGTTCCGTGGCCATGAGTCCCTTTAGTTACAAGCCGTTCTCTGCCTCCAGAGGATACTTAGCCTCATCCATCTCAAGTCCCCTGGGCTGGGAATCAGTGACCACACCCAACCCCCCCTCTTGGTCATGGACTCTTGCAAGTCTCGTCTACCTTGACACCCCAATAAAGCTCCAGCCCTGAAATGGCATACACTCCATAGTTTCCCTCTGGTGATGAAAAGGTCACGATCCAGCTCCACTGGTTATACCAACACCAGTGACAAACCTCTTCCCCAGTCAGACCCACAGATGCCCCATTGTTTATGCTCCAAAGCTGTCATCCAACCTACGACCTGTGAGGTCGAGAGGGCCAGTCACCTGACTCACATGTTCGGCCTTCTTACTATTTGCTCCTCCCCAAGGAAAAGGAGCTCTCCAGACCTGAGCACCTGGCCAGGGTCACCTGCAAAGCTCCCTCCCACCTGTGTGCCCATAACCATCACGGTGACTTTAAGAAGCTCATCTAAGATGTGAGTCAGAGATTGCTTCAGTTCAGATGTTTTTGTTGTCATACCTGATTCTTCTCAGACATGAGGAAATCCAGTTTTCCTCCAGGGAGCCCCAGTTCTATGAAAGTCTTTACCAGCCGGAGGTCTGCACTGTTCCCTAAAGAGGAGAGATGACCCCACATAGACCCACATTGAATCATGTGACATCTGACACACTAAGGATTTATTTCTTATTTCTCTCCTATCCCTCCTATTTCCCATTTTTCATTAAGTCCGTAATAAAAGCAACTAACACATGTCCAGTCCACTGGTCCCCATGCTGCCTCCTCCTCCATCCACACAGGCTCGGGGCCACCATGACAGCCCTCTCTCACTGGGATTATTCCCCAATCTGGCTTGTGAACATAACGGTCCAGGAACAGCTGAAGACATGCTGCCTCCACCTTCTTCAACAGTTCTGTTTATTCAGGACATTCTGCAAGTGTTGTTGATAAGCAGCAAAACCCAGCCTGATAGCTGTTTTTTTTTAATTTATTTTTAATTGGAGGATAATTACTTTACAGTGTTGTGTTGGTTTCTGCTGTAACAGCACAGATCAGCTGCAAGTACACAGATGTATATATTCCCTCCCACATTGATAGCTGTTTTTTTTTTTTTTTAATGTGGACCATTTTTAAAGTCTTTACTGAGTTTGCTACAATTTGTTGAATTTGTTCCTGTTTTATGTTTTGGTTTTTTGGCCATGAGGCAGGTGGGATTTAGTTCCCTGACCAGGGATTGAATCCCCAGCTCCTGCACTGGAAGGCGAGGTCTCAACCACTAGTCCACCATGGAGAGTCAACTGCAGTAGCTGTGGGACCTTATACAAGTTACTTAGCTGCCCTCTTACTCAGTTTCCCCTTTTATAAATGGGGCGGATAATAGCAGCTACTCTGCAGGGTTCTTGTCAGGATCAACCGCATTAATATATATTAAGCATCTAAGAAGGCTCTGGGACCATGGTCTTCATCATCACCACCACCACCACCACCACCACCATAATCATCTGCAATGGGTGATCTACCGCTGGATTCTTGGACACATCGCCAAATAGACCTATTGACTCATACCAGACCTATTGTTCTGGTATGTGATGCATATAGCCAGGACTGGATACAGACAATTAAATGCATTAGCCCCAAGAGTGAGAAAAATTAAGGATATTAACAAGAATGTGTCACAGAAGTGAAGTCATCGCCATTCCCTATTTGGTTATCATAAGAAGTATGCAACCACAGGTTTTGATGCTCAGCAACAGTGAAGCCCTAGAGAAGCCCTTTCATTTCTCTGACCCTTAGTTATTTGTTGGATCCCATATAAAGTGGATATGACTTATTTATCCCTTCATTGCATAAATTCATTCATTTGGGTATTTCATTAACTCAAACATATTTTTGGCCAAAGAGATCTTTCCTTTGGGAGCAAGGCCATGCCATTTTCCTGGATCCAGTATACTAACTATCATTCCACAGTTGCCTACCGAACATTTGTTGAACAAGTCCATGATCTAGAGTCAATCATAAATGTGATAATGTGTCTATATCACATTTTGAAGAGGAAACCTGTTAGAACTCACCATCCAGGCCATGGACACAGACTACCAGGTGAATCCCATCTTCCAAATTTTCTTCCTCTTCCTCTGGTGGGAAATACGGTATGTCAGAAGCTAGTACAGATAAGTCACTGTACAGAAATCCATCAATCTTCAGCTCTTTTTTAAATTTCTCTTTGGCCTGATAAAAACTGGAGAATACACTAATTAATCACAAGCTGAGCTGTGTGCTCCACGTTGAACAGGAGATGAGTTGAGCTGAGATGTAGGAGTGATGAACATCTATAAGGAAGTCTCTGCCAAGTGGCAATGGCTGAATATGGTACCTCAAGGGAGAGGCTAGTGAAGGAGGCTTGGTTCTGAAGAAGGCAAGAAAGCAATCCAGGAAAAACAAAGGCTAGATTGAGTTGGTTTCTGCAGATGTGGTTCCTGCAATGAACAGAACCTCAGAGATTCTATCCAGCTTCAAGGACCCATACAATCTTTAAGCAGTGTTCCAGGAATGAAAGTTTATTACCCTGGCCTCCCTCCACCTACTTCTCCAGCATCATCCCACAGCCCCAAAAAAGAACAGTTGGAGAAGATATTTCATTCCCTGCATGAATTATGTCTCTTATCTTTACTTCCATGCATTGTACATTCGGGTCTATCTGCCTGAGATGCCTTTCCCACCTGGTTATCATCTTCTTTGCCTGGCTACCTGACCAGGTGGTGATTAAAAGCATGAACACAGGAGTCAGAACTCCAAGGTCACAATCTCAGCTTTGACACTTACTACCTGGGGGTTTCCCTAGTGGCTCAGCAGTAAAGAATCTGCCTGTCAATGCAGGAGACGTGGGTTCCATCCCTGGGTTGGGAAGATCCCCTGGAGAAGGAAACAGCAACCCACTCCAGTATTCTTGCCTGGGAAATCCCATGGATGGAAGATCCTGGTGGGCTACAGTCCATGGGGTGGCAGAGTTGGACACAACTTAGTGACTAAACAGCAACAACAACCAACTAGTAACCCCCCTGCGTTGTTTCCTCACTTGTGAAGAATGAGAGGAATCACACCCTCATTGATTCATAAAGGTGCCTCTGTTTTGTGTATGAAGCGATATAATCAATGCAAAATGCTTAAAATAGTACTTGGAATAGAGTAAATAGTGAAATAGATGAAATCGATTACCAGCCTTATCATCATCACCATCACTGTCATCAACATGATGTCTCATAGTTTCTCCTCCACTTAGGCATCATCTCTAAAGAGCTTCTCCTGGCCACCATCCATTTCTATCCACACTGATTGCTCCACAGAAAAATTAGGTCCTCATTTTTCTGGCTCAGCTGTGTACACATGAACCACCCCGTGCACTCAACTGCTCTCATCTGCTTCTGTCAACTCTCCACCTCCTTCTTAGACTGAGAGACCAGAACACTAGCCAATACTGGACAGTGTCTGCCATGTATTAATTAAACTCATGACATGGGCATGTAATAGGTATTTAATAGTCTTCATAAAACATGGGATCCAAAATTTACCAGTCTGTGCCATTCCTTTTGGAGATATTGTTAATGTGTAACTATTTAACACTTTTTTGAACAAGTGAGTGAAATGGGATATTTTTGGTTAAATGATTCAATACTATATTTAGTCAAATGCATAGTTTATAGGGGAAGGACTACTATGAATATAATCCCAAGACAAGGATAAAGGGATGGATTCTGGCATTTCAAAAGTAATGATAAACTTAATAATCAAACAAGAGGTTTTAGGAAGAAAATCTGAGGAATTAATCCTATTCTCAAATGGCTCTTAAAGGAATTGTGCAAAGACAGAGGTCGTTCATCATAAGAAAAACTGAAAAAACATTTACAGTTTATCTCTAAAGGATTTTGTTGATAATTCATGGTACATTTATACAATGAAACATTATTTAAACACTAAAATGGTAATGCAAAATAGATTTATAAACATAGAAAGATGTTTCCAATATATGAAGCTGGAAGAAACTTGGAGTTTGCAAAAATTATCTTACTTCTGCAAATTAATAATATATACATTGGAGAAGGAAATGGCAACCCACCCCAATGTTCTTGCCTGGGAAATCCCCATGGACAGAGGAGCTTGGATGGCTGTAGTGCGCAGAGACACAAAGAGTTGGACACGATTTAGTGAGTAAAGAAGAACAACATAATATATACATAAGAATGCACATAGGAAAAAATATAGAAGAACTTACACATGTGCTATATTTGAGAGATGAGGTTATTGATCATTTTTTTTTACTTCCTTTTACTATTCTACATTCCTGACTTGTACAATAGGAGCATCTTACTTTATTTAAATCAGAAAATACCTGATACGCAATCCTGCAACAGTATGCATGAAACTGAGAAATATGTGGGAAAGTCTGAAAGATGATGCTGGGATAGGTTAGCCATCAGCAAACCTACCTGAACATCCTTTCGCTGACTTCCTCCTCCAGCTTTCTGGAATGGCTAGGAATGACTCCAAAGGAGCCCAAAGGTTGATGAGTGATGGGGAACCGGGTCTGTTTGGAAGAGAATCCAGCCCTGGCAGGGGTCTCCTTGGGCACATACGAGAAAGGGAGACAGGTGGCAGTGCAAGACACAGACAGGTTAACGACCTCGACAGGTTTCAGGCTGTCCGGAGAGAAGGTCTCTGCAGAGGTCACGTGAGACAGCATGATGGAGGTGCCTGCCCTGGGCTCCTGGTTTCCTGTAACCGGGGAGGGAATGGACTGAGTCACAGTGGAGCCCATGCCTGCTTCACGGTCATCCTCTGGGAAGGTGTCGGCCCCTCTGCTCGGTGCCATATCCTCCATGACGCCAAGGGAGCTGCTTTGCTCACCTGCAGAATCCACGTCGATGGTTCTGGCAGCTGGTGCACAACTCACTTCAGGCACCTCGGGGTGGGTGAAACTCTCAACATCCACCATGCCGCTGTCGAGAGGAGCTCCTGTCCCTGCATCGGAGTCTCCAGGCATGCCTTTCAGAGTCTTCATGAGTTCTCTGGGCAAAGCTCTGTGCCCAGGTGATGCAAGTCCGAGGAGGCGTGGTATTTTTAAACCCAGACCTTTGGTTTCAACACCTGGAGGGTTGTCAGTCCTGCCATCCAGACAACAGGGACCTTGGGGGTCAAACCGACCCTCTTGACCACTGGGGATATCTATGTAACCGGGGCCCTGCAGGTTGTCAGCATCTGAGACTTCCTCCACAAGGGCATGGTCGATCCCGGCTTCCTGGATTGTGGGGCCATCGCTGGGTCGAAGGCGGCGTCCTGAGGGGTTGGTGCTCTCGGTAGGCACGGCTGAAGTTTCAGAGGGACCTTCCCCATGCCGTGTGGAGTCCACACCGTCAGCAGACTCCTCGGGGCTACTGATCTGGGGCGCGGACACTGACTTGGTCAGCTTCGTGAGTGCCAGTTCCCGCTCCTCCTCCTCGAAAGGCAAAGAGCTAATGGATGTGAGGGAGGCCTGGATCCCGCTCGGCAGGCTCGTGTTGCTCTCGGTGTGCCCCCCCTCCAGGGAGTTTCTGTGCAGGGCGTGTCTTCGGACCAGCTGGTGAAAGAAGTCCCTGTCACTGGGTAGCTCCTGGGTTCTGCTGCGAGCCTCAGACCAAGCGACGGAGCTTGGCTCGCTCTCAATGCCTGAGTCGGAGATGATGGAAGCAGATCTCTTGATGACCCCAGAGAGGACACACACTTCCTCCTTCTCCTCTGCCTGAGGGTCCTTTGGCGAACCCTTGACGTCCAAGGGGTCCCTCAAAGAAGAGTTCAGGGGCTCACAAGGCTCTGAGGGGGTGATCTTCAGACTCAGCAGCACCACCTTGCTCCCTTGGTCCACCCTCTTTCCTAGACTACTCAACTCATGCAGGGTGGTTTTCTCTGAAGAGATGGCACTGTGATGACCTCCACCTGCTACCCCTTTGCTTCGCTCAGTTCTGCCTAATCCGTGCTTATCTCTGGAGCACCCGCTCTCGTGCTGGGCACCAGCGAGCACTGTGGGTTCTGCTCTGAAGGGGTTCTTATTGCTAGATTTCACGTCAATGTAGGTCAATGCTGGGCCCTGGCCATCTTCTGGACCAGGGCTCCTCCTGGGCAGGTCCTCATCTGCCAGCAGATGCCCCCCAACATCAGACCTTGGGCCAGTCTGATGGTCAGCTTCAGGCACACCTGCTTTGCTCTGGAATTCACCAACTGTCAGATACACCTGAGATTCAGAGCACACGTCCCTATGACTGGGTGTGGCGTCATTCTTACTGGGCCCTGGACACCTGATAACCTCCTCATCAGAGTCCGTGGGGGGCTGTTTCAGGGAGGCCAAGACTGAGTTTTCCCTCAGAGCTGATTTTCTATTTACAACAAGGTTCTCCTCTCTGTTGTTTAGGTTCATTATTGCTGGAGTTGTTGCTGGCACATCAAAATTAGGGTAAATATTCAAATTACATCCTACAGAAAGAAAAAAAGAAAGAAAGAAAAATGTTTTATACTCTTCAGAATCTACATTCACAAATGATCCACCTGATTGTATAATAAAGAGTTTGTCTGCACTCTTTTCCTTGATCCTGAGAGATAACCTCTAAATTCTTGAAAGTTCACAAGTAAGAAGGGATTTCCTGGTGGCTCGGTGGTAAAGAATCCACCTGCCAATGCAGGAGATGCAAGTTCGATCCCTGTGTCATGAAGATCCCCTGGAGAAGGGCATGGCAACGCACTCCAGTATTCTTGCCTGGGAAATCCCATGGACAGAGGAGCATGGCGGGATACAGTCCGTGGGGCTGCAAAGAGTCGGACGTGACTTAACAACTAAATGATGACGAAGGATGTCAGTTACTCATGTTGGATTCTGATAGACAGTGGTGCTTATTTTAAATATCTTTTCCAACTGTTCAAATTTTCTGTAGTTCAACCATATAAATATAATGAAGATTAACATACATATAACATATATTAGCATATATATATACACATGTACATGTGGAGGTGTATATGCACGCGCACACAGACACAAGCCAATGTTTTGCACTTGTTTTGAGCAGCTGGGTTGGCTGCTATCTCTGGAGCTTATACACATTCAAGCTGTCATACACAGTGTAGACACTAGATGTCAGGGTACAACTAGCTGAAAACCAAATAACATGTTTTATTTGAAACACTGTTCTGTTTTCAGAAGTCACTTAGACTTTTATGTTTTAATTCGTGGATAATTGCCTTACAATAGTATGTTAGTTTCTGCTGTACATCAACACGAATCAGCCATAGCTATACCAACGTCCCCTCCCTCTTGAACCTCCCTCCCACATCCCACCCCAGGAGTCCAGAAGCGGGTCTTTCCTATAACTGTCCTTGAGTTCCATGAGTTTGTCCATTCACTGGGGTGAAGTCATTTCCAATAACAAGCTTAATCTTAGTTCCTGCTTCTCCTCTATGAACTGACAAAACACCTCACTGATTTGTTCCCTTGGCTGTTGGGAGGTAAGCAGAGCAGCCGATGGGAACCCAATGGTAGTTCCAACTCTTGAGTTTTTCCAAAACTAAAAAGACACACCTGTGGCTGGGCAGTCCACATATCTGTCCTCGAAGATAACGGGCAGGGTGCTCCAGTCTCCGTCAATATCCAAGCATTCTGCGGGCAGCGGGGGCATGGTGGTGAGGTACTCTGAATTCCGAATATCCAGGGACAGCTGGCTGTGGGTCTGGATCCTGGGGAACATGGACCCGGTGAACATCCAAGGGAGATTTAAAGGTTTTATTCTTGCTGCCCCTTCCCTCTCATCCCAAGACAGCATTTAGAAGATGTACAGTAGACAATAACAATTGCCATCTGTCTATCCACCCTTCCTTTCTTCCCAGCTACCTATCTAGCCCCCAAAGCCCTGGCTATAGGTCTTCACAATATCAACATTTTCACATTCATTCATTCAACAAACTGTCACTGAACACTTCCTTCCTATGTGAAAAGAACTGGCTGGCATTGGTCAAACAGGAAGAGAGGTGATAAAACATACCCTTGCAAAAAACCAGTTCTATGTCACTTTTAAACACTTTTTAAATAGTGCAATCCATGGCAAGAAATGACCTTCATTTTCCATGGCCACCCAGGACAATCACACACACTCCCAGAAACACTCATGCTGAAACAAAAGCTTCAGAAATACTTCTTCTTATTACTACCTATCTTATCTCATTTCATTTTAAAAGAGTTGTTCTAAAGCCATGAAGACAAATACATAGTCCACTAGATAGCTATAACCTATTACTTGAGAAACACACACTAGTCTGTGCTTGAACACGACAGGTCTTGACAGCTGAGTTTCACTTGTCCACCCTGATTTGGGAGGACGGTTCTGTTTCTGATGCAAACACCGTGACATCCCTCCCCTCCGCCTCTGACTCTAGACAAGAATGCCTGCGTGCAGGCTTTGTTGCCAGCATCACAGAGCCCGTGTTCACTATCTCAGTCTAAGGTTTCATTCTGTTCACAGCACTGAGGACCTGTCCACTGGTAACGTTCTCAATCTGAAATAGAATTTCCTTCTGAATTCTACAGTTCTTACTCTTTTATTTTTTAAAATTTACTTTTAGTTGCAGGATAACAGCCTTACCACGTTGTGTTGGTTTCTGCTGTACAACAATGTACAGTATAAGTATACATATATCCCCTACATCTTAAGCCTGCCTCCCACCTCTCCACCCCACCCCTTTAGGATACAGTTCTTCTTCTTAATGACCTAATTAAAAGTTCTCTTGTGGTTGTTCAGTCACTCAGTCATGTCTGACTTTTTGGGACCCCATGGACTGCAGCACCCCAGGCTCCCCTGTCCTTCACTATCTCTCAGAGTTTGCTCAAATTCATATCCATTGAGTTAGTGATGATTTATCTAATCATTTCTTCCTCTGTCAGCCCCTTCTCCTCCTGTCCTCAATCTTTCCCAGCATCAGGGTCTTTTCCAGTGAGTTGGCTCTTCACATCAGGTGGCCAAAATATTGGAGCTTCAGCTTCAACATCTGTCCTTCTGATGAATATTCAGGGTTGATTTCCCTTAGGATTGACTGGTTTGATGTCCCTGCTGTCCAAGAGAAGCTGGTCCTACCCGACTTCTCCTACTTGCTCACTCCAGTGTAGCTATGCTTGCTACTTGATGTTTTTAAACACCTTATGTTCCCACATAAGAAATCTTTACACCAGCTATCCCCTCTGACTCAACAGTCTTCTCTCATATCAGGGTATGACTTATTATAACCCCAATTCAGTTCAGTTGCTCAGTCGTGTCCGACTCTTTGTGACTCCACGGATTGCAACACACCAGGCTTTCCTGTCCATCACCAACCCCCAGACCTGGAGTCCTAGTATAATCCCAGTTTCTGCTCAAATGCGACACTCTCAGAAAAGTGGTATTTTATCACTTTGGCCAAAACATTCCTGACATCTAAGTAATGCTTTAGCCATATTATATTGACATACAGGTTGTTCTTCAGTTGCTCAGTTGTGTCTGAATCTTTGCCACCTCATGGACTGTAGCACACCAGGCTTTCCTGTCCTTCACCATCTCCCAGAGCTTGCTCAAACTCATGCCCATTGAGTCGGTGATGCCATCCAACCATCTCATCCTCTGTCATCCCCTTCTCCTCCTGCCTTCAATACTTCCCAGCATCAATATTTCTGTGAGTTGGTTCTTCGCATCAGGTAGCCAAAGTATCGGAACTTCAGCTTCAGCATCAATCCTTCCAATGAATATGCAGGGTTGATTTCCTTTAGGATTGACTGGTTTGATCTCACTGCAGTCCAAGAGACTCACAAGAATCTTCTCCAACACCATAATGTGAAAGCATCAATTCTTTGGCACTCAGACTTCTTTATGGTCTAACTCTCACATCCACACATGACTACATATAGGTTTTACAGGTGTAAAAAAGACGAAAGTGAGAAGATCTTCAGGTCTGTCCTAAGTGATAGGTGAATTTCAGTGTTTTTCCTGCTGGATTTACTGGGGCATCTCAAACATTATTCCATCCAAATTTATTTTGGAGAGAAACATACTATTCAGAAACAGAAAGAAACCCATAAACTTGTGTAGCCAAGACCAAACATCTTGGAGGAAGCAGGAGGCACTGACTCTGCCCACCAGGGAAATTTACAGTGAGAGACAATGATCTCCTCTTCAGTCAACCCTCTGACATTTCTGAGTATTTTTACATTTTTTTCCCATTTATCTTCCTAATTAGGTGGTTCAGTATTAATTCTTATGCTCAATGCATTTCCTAGCTGCTACAAAGTCTCAGGTGAATTCTGTGGGGTTTTTTTTTCCCCCTGACATAGCTTGTGGCCATACCACCTGCTCCTATTTCATTTTGCAAAGAGGACTCAGCACAGATGTCTTCAGGGACCTAGGAAGTCTTGAATCTGTCTACAGAACCATCATGATACTCAACAACAGCAAAAACTCTGGCTGTTGACCTTCTCTGCCACCTGCCAGCTCCAACCTCTGCAATCTGTCTGGCTCTTGCCTTCAGAGAAAATGCACCTGAATGTAAAGAGATGGGCAGACTCTCTCCTTCATAATCAGGGATGAAGGGAAGAGCTAACTTTGAACAAGAATGTCCTTGGTGCTCATGGCGTGATGTGGACATGCCACTGGTTACTTACAGGTTTTCCTGAAAAGTCAGGACTGCAAGTTTTTGGTGCTCCATATAAAAGAAGGCCTCAGAAAACCTTCGGACCTAAAGAATAAAACAGTATAAACAGTATGACTCATCAGGTGGGTTTGCCTTCATTTTCTAAAAGGAAATTAAGGCTCAATGAGGGAAGTAACATATATTAATAATAAGAGAGCTGAGCCCACAACCCAGAGGTTCCTAAACACCTTTCTACCCTCCACAGCTGCCTTCTCTCATTTCTAGTTCTTAACACAAATCTGATTTATGGACACAATTGAACACATGTTTATTGATCTGCTCTTGTTTTGCATTCTGTCATTTTTTAAAAATTTAAGTCTTATTTCTTCTACTAGAATAAAAGACACTTGAAAACAGAGGCCATAAATAAATGCAGATGAATTAGAATGTGCAAAATCAGTCACGTAAGTGTGTCCGGAGACTCAGCTATTTGTCCTCTTGCTGGAAATGAGAAGACCAACATATTTTATTATGCACGAGTTCCCACCCCCTGTGCACTTCCACCTGGTGGCAAAAAAAAAAAAAAGGCCTTAAGAACAATGGATGACATGTGAAGACACTTCTTCAAAATACTTTCAGAGCACTTCATCATATCCTTTAATATTGGCTCACCATCACTTGGTAGCCAAGACTGGTACTTCATGAACAGAAGAGCAAAGAACTTCCTTAGAACAAATGGGCTTCCCTTGTGGCTCGGTTGGTAAAGAATCTGCCTGCAATGCAGGAGACCCTGGCTTGATTCTTGAGTCGGGAAGATCCCCTGGAGTAGGGAAAGGCTACTCACACTCCAGTATTCTGGCCTGGGAGAATTCCATGGACTGTAAAGTCCAGGGGGTCACAAAGAGTCAGACACAACTGAGCAACTTTCAGAGCAAAGAACTGAGAACCAAAGGAAGTTCACAAAGTTTCTCTGCAAGTTCATGGTGGGTCAGGACTAGCACTTGGATTGACAGCAGCCAATCCTGACTTTTATTCTGCCCCATGAACCAACTGTTGAAAAGCTTCCTTGAGATCTCTCTGCCATGTGACTACAGAACTTGTACTGTTTGACCCCTTACCCGCAGGGTGTGATGCTCCTGGGTGAGATAAGTAGTCACTTGGGAGTGCAGCGTCACTGTGTCCAGGAACTGGGTCCACAGGGCCATCAGGTGGGAGGCCAGCCAGGCGAGATCCTTACTTATCTGCTCAGCTATCTTCTCTGGATTATTCAACATCTGGGGAGGCAAAAGGTTGCAGTGAAGGACCTCTGCTCCAGGCACCCACTGCCATCTTCCTCTGAAGCCTTTGCTGGCTTCTCTGCTTGTAATGAATCCCTCTCTCCAGACTCTCCTCTATAGCCCATTATGTTCTGAACTCAGTATCTGGCCATCATGATAGCTTCCAATTATAAAGTTACTACTTGGTAAGTAAAACACGAAGCGTCTTTTTAAATATACGCGTGAACTACTTAATCTCTACAATGAACCTTTGTTAGAATTATTGTAACTATCATTTTACACAAAGATAAAATGAGAGAATTAAATAGAGCATACCCAAAGTTGCACAAAGCTGGGATTAAGCTGTAAGATCATCCCCCCACAAAGCCAGGGCACCATGCTGCCTTTCGAGAGGAGGTGCTGGAAAACATCTGAGAAACAATGAAGTCTTTATAACTTCACAGACAGCATCAAACTCACCAGGTGATTTCCACATGGCTGGGCTCCACAGACCCAGCACCATCTTGCTGCCACGACTTCATATTTCCTAAGGAGAATCCAAGGCTGCCTTAACGAAAGCTTGCAGGATTCAGCCTAGATAGGGCCTAGAGCTCTTGGAGGAACCTCCGGCTAGCTTCAGTTTAAAGCTAAGAGAGCCACCTGCTTGGGGGTGACTTTTATTCTGGAGAGGTGAGAAGAGAGATTACATCTCTGAGGATAGCCAGAGAACCAGTGGTCCAAGTCTAACACTGAATCCTAGGCTTCATCATTTATCTACCAATAATTTAAAGTGCATCTCCCATGACCCAGGCTCATGCTTAGAATACACGGGGACACGAAGATAAATAAGAGAGTGTCTCTGCCTACAGATAGCCTCATCCAGTGCAGGAGGTAGGAAGGTGAGTTTACCATGAAAAGTATAGCCAATATTTTAGAATAACTTTAAATGTAGTATAATCTATAAAATATCAAAGATTATGTTGTATACCTGAAACCAATGTATTATTATAATTCAACAATACTTCAATACAAATGTGTATAGTATCCTTATCCTTAAGATATGGTTAAACATGAACTCAAGAACATTGGAAAAAAAAAAAAAAAGTTTAGGGATCTATCTGCCCTGGAAGATGATGCAAAGATACATAACCATGGCCATTTCAAACTCATCTCTGAGTGCCTTCTTTGCTGTGTGCCTCAGTTTCTCATCTGCAAAATGAAGGTGCAAAGCAAATAACTGTTTATTGAATGTAATGATGTCCAAAGCCTAGCCTGAAACACTGAAAGGTCTCTTCACTCTTCTTGGACTAACAGCTGACACTAGCATAATGCACAGAGGGTGGAGTGAAGTATCTGAGAGGCGAGAAAAACAGAGAAGAAGAAATCTGACACCCAGTAAGGCTCTTTAATTGTTGGGTATTGAAGCTTTGTAATTAATGACTAGCTTCCAGATACAAAGCATCATTCAACTGTAGCGTCTCTAAGTTGCTTCTTCCAAGGGTAAAGATATGTCTTTGATGAAAACACAAGGTGCAAAACTCCAAAACTAAAGGATGACCCTTACTTTCTTCTCGTGGAAGCATTGCTTCCATCACTGGTTTTGTTGGGAATCAGGGAGAAAACGGGATGTTCAGTCTTGATTCAGGCCCATAATCCATGGCCCAAAGTGTTAAGGGTCAGAAAAGGAAGGACTGGGAGGGTGGGGGTCATGGTCAGCCACTGGAAAACCTCCAGGCTGGAAAGTAAAGCTTTTAGATGGACTACTAGTGGCTTATCTTTAAATTCTCCAACCTGTTACCCTCACTAATGGACACCAAGCTCCTGTATCAGTGCAAGACACTTTTTTGCTCTGATCATGTTCCCAGCTATACCTCTGGCCTGGGGCTACCCATGGGTCCAGCCACATCAGCCTGAACACACAGCTCTTTGCAAGCACCAGACCCTTGATTGGCTTGCACCTCTCCTTGGAAGGTCTCCTCCCACCTTCCAATCTCCTTTCTTCTTCTCTTCACCACTTTGGACTTGTCTGTTCTCTACCAGGGAACTGTTTCCAGAGCCAATGCAGTTTGCCTTGTTTCTTTCTTTTCAAATTAATTTTTTCTTTCTTTTTTTTTTCTTTTTTTAAATATAAATTTATTTATTTTAATTGGAGGTTAATCACTTTACAATATTGTATTGGTTTTGCCATACATCCACATGAATCCACCACAGGTATACACGTGTTCCCCATCCTGAACCCCTCTCCCTCCTTCCTCCCCATAGGGTGGGATGATTTGGGAGAATGGCATTGAAACAGGTATAATATCATATATGAAACGAATCGCCAGTCCAGGTTCGATGCAGCATACTGGATGCTTGGGGCTGGTGGACTAGAACTGCTTTATAATGTTGTGTTAGTTTCAACTGTATGGCAAGACGCATCAGCCATACATATATACACATCAGTCTGCCTTTCTTCCGATGGTTCTTTTGAAACTTCTGCTGTGTTTTAAGTGTGAGACTAGCCCTCCTCTCCTTGAAGTCTACTTGACCTTGCACAGACCACTCTCAGGGCACCACTTGCCAGGTATTGCTCAGTGCCCTGCCTGGCCTGCACGCTGAGGTGTATCCTTTTCAATAGTCTCAGTACCTTCTCTGCGGCTGATGGATGATGAAAACTCAGCAGCTCTTTTCTGAGTAAATGGGTGATTCTGCATCTATTGAGAGGCACCTGGGCCTCAGCAACTGGACTTCCCTCACTGGGCTTCTTATCCCAACACCCCAGCCCTCCCCACCCTCCATTTCAGCAATACTGGCAAACACAGCATCAATTCTGAGCTCAGCCACCAGAGAGATAAGGAAAAGTCATTCATTAAATGTGTCTTTGGGAGAATTATTTTTTCCCCTAGTTGACGACAGAAATGGCTCCAGATAAGATTAAGAAAGCTTCTAATTAAGCCACAAAAGGACTTTCCTACCCTCACGGAGGCCTGGGCCTGTTCAATTACATATGATGGGCATGGAAGGGTCTCTCTGGAGAGAAAAAAGAGAAGTCCTTCCTGCTAACAAGGAGGCATCTTGGACCCAGTGACATTTCAGGGGGAAGTTGCTTGCAAAACACACAGCCACTCCACCTTGCGACTGCCCTCATGCTTTTCACTTGGGCCCAGCCAAGCTCCTTTGCTCAATCATGCCCCCACCCCTACCCCCTTGTGTGGTTTACTGATGTCTCATGTGAGCTTGGAGGATGTTGAGCTCTGAGGAGCCAAAGATACATACTTGTAGTCCTGGAAGAGGTATGTGATAGCTATCTATCTCCATAGTTAAACCTACAAAGTGCTATGAAAGAAGTGGATTCTGAGTACTGTAAAAAAGTCGTGGAAGGCTTCCTGGAGGAGATGAAGGTAGCATTGAGTCTTCAAGGTAAGCAGGGGTCAGGTGGAGAAAGCCTGCTTTATCTCCCCTGAGTTAGCCGTGTTCTCTCATCACGGGTCTCAGTCCTGGCTGCAAACTGAATCATCTGCTAAGTTGCTTCAGTCGTGTCTGATTCTTTGTGACCCTATGGACCATAGCCCACCAGGCTCCTCTGTCCATGGGATTCTCCAGGCAAGAATACTGGAGTCGGTTGCCATGCCCTCCTCCAAGGGATCTTCCCAACCCAAGTATCGACCCACACCTCCTAAGTCTCTTGCACTGGCAGGCAGGTTCTTTACCACTAGCACCACCTGAAGCCCCAAAATGAATCACAGGGGTTGTGCTTATCTCTGAAGGTAGGACCCAAACATCAGGAATTTTCAACTGCTGTCTGCTGGGCACTGCATGATCTGACCCTGTCTGCTGTACCGAAGCACGTGGATGAGTTTCACTAGAACCTTTCCATTAGAGAGCACAACCCGTCCTTTCTTAAAGCACACTGCACAGCACCCTGACCAGCTTTCCCAGCCCAGCCTCCCACAGCCAGCTACAATTGTGCCCCCTGAAGCCATCCCGGGTCCCAAGCACCCGTGGCACTCCATCAGGTCCAGTCTCACCCTGGTTTTGCACGGTGGTCCCTCCCTGCCTCTCTCCTGACCTCACTGAGAGCCGCCTGTGCTCTTACAGCCCTGCCCCTCATCTTATGCTCCTGGTCCAGCAGTGACAGCTCCTGCCTCATGTGGGCTTTTAGTCCTGGGAAGCTCTCTGCCATCTTTGTGCCTGTTGTATTCCCAACAGAGTAGCTGGCACATAGTAGGTGCTTAAGCGATGTGAATAAGATTCACATAGAGTAAAAGTGCAGGGATGCCCCTGGCAGTCCAGCGGTTAGGAACCCACAGATCCGTTGCAGGGGTAACAGGTTCGATCCGTGGTTGGGGAACTAAGATCCTACATGCTGCGTGGCACAGTCAAAAAATTAAAAAAAAAAAAAAGTGCAGGTGAATTGCTCTTTGACTGTAGAGCTCTATGTTTTCAAATTGTCTTAAATCACCCAAAACAGTTTCCACTTCGGAGTCCACCCTTGAGATGGATGCTTTTGTGACCAAGTGCTTGGTTGACCACTTGGTGGCGATGCCCTGCCTCTAAACACCCTGTGGGCAGTGATGCGCCTTTTAGGAAGGTTCTGGGGAGGCAGCTCTGTTTCTTTCACTCCCAGCAGCAGGCCAGCCCTCCAGCAAACCATAGAGCAGCCCGGTGCACACCCCAATTCCCCTTTTCGCTCCCTGACACCCAGCTGTCTCCCTCCCTGCAGCTAATCTGGTTGCTCTGAACCAGATTAAAGTCTGCAGCAACACTGTCACTTGAAACCAGGGACCATTTCCCTGCAGTCTGCGTGCTCCGTGCCAAAGCAGACAGGCAGCCCAATGGCTTTTTGTGAAATACGTCTAGCAGCCTGAGTTGGTGCCTGAACCACAGCGGGGACCAGATGCATCATGCTGCAGTGGCTCCGAGGGCCTTGGGTTGAGGCCCCAGGCCCACCCCTTAGTGGTTCAGGGACCAGCATGCTCCTCTGTGCAAAATGAGTGGGGACACACCTGTGTCCCCCCAACCCCAGGCACTCGCAGGGCTGCTGTGGGGGCAGCACCTGGGGCACATGCGCATTTCAGGCTCACAGCATGAGGACGTATCCACAGACTGTGACCCCGGCCCAGGCTGGGCCTGGGACCCTCTGCAGCAGTGCTGCAGTGCCTGCATCTGGACACCCCTCTCCCCCAGCGACAGACACAAAGACACTGCGTGAGACTACACATAACTGGGTGCATGGGCACTTGAAACAAATTCTAGGCAAAAGATATAAACAGACCAAGACCCAACTGCCAGCTTTGAAGAGCCTGGAGCGAAAGCATGCCCCCTGCACAAGACACCTCCTAAGGGGTGGGCACAGCACCTAAGCCCTGCCCCTGGCCCAGGACACACCCTACCCTCACCCCATATAAAGAACCAGCTCGCCCCCACCTTGGGGAGTGAGCAAGCGAGGGACCCTGTTACTTGTTCTCACTCCTTCCTACTGTAGCAGGGACCCCAGTAAAGCCTTGCCTGAATACCCTGTCTGGCCTCTGATCAATCTCTACTGATTAAGAAGGCCAAGAACCCTAGTTGGCAACAACATGACTGCCACAATAAACTTATTTAACACACCTATCACCTCATAGAGCTAAAATAGTTTTTCTTGTGAGGAGTACTTCTAAGGTCTACTCTCCTGGTAAATTTGAATGTATAATACAGAAGTGTTAGTTATAATCACCATACTGTATATTACAGCCCCAGAAGTTACTTATAATGGCAGACCACCGATGTGGTCTCATTTCCTATGAGCCTTTTCTTTTTGTAAGATTCCACATATTTGACATAATATAGCATTTGTCTTTTTCTCAATGACTTATTTCACTAAGTAACATGCCATCAAGTTTCATCCATGTTGTCACAAATATAATAATTTCCTTCTTTTTATGGCTGTATAATATTCCACTGCACATAGACACAGTACATCTTCTTTATGCATTCAAGTTGACACTCACGGTATTCCCATGTCTTGGGAACATAATGTTACAATGAATATGGGGGTGCAGATATCTCTTCGTGATTTCATTTCCTTTGAATAAATACCCAGAAATTGGAATTGCTAGATTGTTTGGTAGTTCTAGTTTTAATTTTGGGGGGGACCCTCCATACTGTTTTCCATAGTGTCCGCATCAATTTGCATTCCCACCAACAGGGCACAACTCTCCTCTTTTCTCCATATTCTTGCTGGCGCATTTTCCTTGTCTTTTTGATGAGAGTTACTCTAACAGGTGGGCTTTCCTGGTGGATGGTAAAGAATCTGCCTGCAATGTGAGAGACCTGGGTTCAGTCCCTGGGTTGCGAAGATCCTCTGGAGGAGGGCATGGCAACTTACTCCAATATTCTTGCCTGGAGAATCCCCATGGACATAGGTGCCTGGAGGGCTACAGTCTATAGGGTCACAAAGAGTTAGACACAACTGAGTGACTAAGCACAGCACAGCACATTCTAACAAGTGTGAGGTGATACCTCATTGTAGTTTTGATTTATTAATATCTGGAGAGCTTTTAATCAAACATGCAAACCCATAAGCTCCACTCTACTCCCATCTCCTCTGTTTCAACCAGTTTAGCTGGGACCCAGGTCAAGATGTTTCTTTAAAGTCCAAGTGTGTTTCTGCTGAAAGGCCAGGGATAAGAAACACTGGTTTAAAAGGCAGAAATGCTAGTTTACAATGAGACCATCTCAAGTCCTGCCCAGACATGGATTAGCATGTCACCAACCCTGAAGTGCATGCTGCCTTCCACCTCGTGAGCTTCTTATTACATGAGGATAACCGTGCTCACCCAGATCTGCCAACACTATGGGATGTAACAGTGCCCCAGAGACTGTAAACAACTGCTTGCATCGGCCGAGTACTTATTAAGCACAAACTCTTAGTACATGCTTGATGAACATTTGGCAAATACACATCACTGTTTCAACATCATCGTCATCATTGAAGCAGCCTCATGATATGTGTGAGCCGTCTGAGCCAAGCCACAGGATTTCTGTCACCCTCCATGAGAAGCACATAACCCAAAGTCAACAAACGTTTGTTAGGTGGGTGGATAATGAACAATAAAAAGTGTGAGTGCTAGGTCGCTTCAGTCGTGTCTGACTTTGCGACCCTCTGGACTGTAGCCTGCCAGGCTCCTCTGTCCGTGGGATTCTCCAGGCAAGAATACTGGAGTGGGTTGCCATGCCCTCCTCCAGGGGATCTTCCTGACCCAGAGATGAAACTCATCTCCTGTGGCTCCTGCATTGCAGGCAAATTCTTTACTGCTGAGTCACTGGGGAAGCCCAATAAATAGTGTAAATGTCAGGAAAACCAAGACCTGTTAACCTGTTTGGTGTTTTTCAAAATATCTAGCATGTGGCCGGGCACATAATAGATGTCTAAGAGACCCAGAGATTTAGGGCAGTGGGATGGGAGAGTGCTTCTTCAGTTGAGATTTAGGGCAGTGGGATGGGAGAGTGTTTCTTCAGTTGAAGATGTAACAGGAGGTTACCAGTTGTCTTTTCATCTCTTATCTCTACACCAAGCAAGCAGTGCTGCCCCATATAACTACTGCTGTTGTTCAGAACCAAGGAGTTGGCTCCCTGATTACCTGCAGCTCTGAGCACAGCTGAGAGAGTGTTTCTTCAACCGCAAGTGACTCTAGAAAGAAAAAAAACACACACAATGAAACAGACACATAATGAACTGTGGAATTGTTAATGGAAGGTAAGAAGCACAGATTTCAAGTTGGCATTGACGTCACAGAAAAACATACAGGCTCTGTGGACTCCTGTCATCTCTTGTATCTAAAAGATCCTGTTTATAAGAAGCATGATTTGAAGCCATGTGATGTCACCCTGGGTTAAAGTCAACATATTCCATGTGATGCATTTCCGAGAAACAGAGGATCCCCAAGTTCATTTTGTGTGGTCCAAAGCAATCTCACATTCTGCTCTGCTTTTGTGGGTATGTGTGTGTGCACGCAGACACACACACACATCTGGGTCCTGACATCTGGGATCTAGATCTAGATCTCCTTCACACAGGTGGATGTTCAGAAGTCCAGGAATGTGGGATGGCAGAGCCTAGCCTCCTGCTTAGCACCACCACCTCATCACAACCTTCCACGCAGGCAGTAGAGGAGCCTGCAACCTTGCCGTCTTCTCAGTTGCAATTGGGTGGACTCTGGCCATTTGTGGCTTCACAGTTTCGCCTGTGTTTGAACTCTCCCTGGTTCCATGCGGCTGTGGTAAAACCTTGTGGGTGGCTGCTGTGTGAGTTTTACTTAAAGCATCGTTGAAAAGGTGAGTAAGAGGAAACCTTCAGCTCTGACGGTCCTCACAGGTGGGCACACACCTGCCTACCTGGCAGCTGCCCTCAGCCCCCCACAAGGCAGAACAGGCTTTGGTCAGTGTCCCTAGCTGTGCACTAGGGGTCTGGCACAATGCCTGGTACACAGTAAACATTCAATAAAAATATGGTGAGTGAATGAATGAACAAATAAAGTTTAGTCCTTTTTTTGGTTAAAAAAAAAAAAAGTTGAAGCAAGAAGCCAACTACAGGACACTGGCTTCACTTTTCGTCTGAGCTAAACTGGCCCCGAGCTGTACAGGTCTCCTTTGAGTCCATCTGACCTGACCTGAAAAATTTCAACTCCAAGATCATGTGCTTCAAAGAGGGCATCAGAGGGACTTTCTTGGCAGTCCGGCAGTTAAGAAGACTGTGTTCCCAGTGCAGGGAAGACAGGTTCAGTCCCTGGTCAAGGAACAAAGATCCCTTATCCCATGCGGTGCCGCCAAATACATTTTTTTTTTAAAGAAGGCCTTGAGTTGACAAAACCCAGCTGGTAAGAGGGCACCAGAGGTCAAGGCAACAACAATACTGTGTCGACTTCTTCATTCTGCACACCAAGCACTGGGTGTGAGGGATCTGGGCTCAGATGCGGCTTCTGCCCATAAAGACCCCCAGTCTAGTGGGGAAGAGAAATATGCAAATACAGGATTGTTGTGTGCTGTGTTCAGTGTAATAACAGACACACACAAGGCCACTGATCCCACCAAAGCTATGACTTGCTCCACAGGTGAGATCTCAGAGCTCAGGGAGAGATGCTGAGGTTCCCCACAGCAGGACTGTTATTAACCATAAATACCAGGCTTAGTTGAGAAGGAAATGGCAACCCACTGCATTGTTCTTGCCTGGAGAATCCCATGGGCAGAGAAGCCTAGAAGGCCATGGTCCATGGGGTCGCAGAGAGTCAGACACGACTGAAGCGACTAAGCACGCACCAGGTTGAGGGCCTGGCTTCTGTTCTAAGGACAAAGGGCCTCTTTAGGGGACTTCAAGCAGAACAATAACTTGCTGTGGATGAGTGTAACCCGATATAAAAGAAGCCCTAAGCACAGCACCTCTGTGTTCCTGCCTCATCCTGCCACACATGGCTGTGTGACCCTGAGTGGTCATTTCACCTCTCTGAGCTGCAGTCCCATCATCTGTCAGTCAAGAGGGAGGGGGCCCAACGATCATGATGTCTGGTGATGTGCATGAAGCAAGTCATCACCGGAAAGCCAAAGATGAAGACTACCGAGAGCTTTCTCTAATCACCCATTAAACACATACATTTAGGTATTTCTTGGACTGTTTTACACTCTTGTAAGTTTCAATCCCATAGCTACAGCCTCATTAAGAAAAAAGGTATAAACAGGCATTTTCCCTTAGAAAGCAACTTCACATTATGTGCCCAGGGTAGATGTTTAATACATGTTTCATAAATTTAATAACTTGGTGGATGAATGCGTGAATGAGTAAATGAACGTGATGACTAGAGGCACATGTGCCTTTTCTTCCTGCATTGGCATGCCCAAGATGTCCTCCTGCTAGAATGATGGAAAATGCCAAAACACCAAAACAAAAACCAAACCAAACCTACCTGAAACAGTGCTTGCTACTGTGACATTTACAAGAGCATGCTGACTCCTGAGGGCAGAGGGCCAGCTGCTAGGGAGAGTCTCTCCCGTGCTTAGTTCCCAGTCCCTTACCCAGCTCCACGCGCGGCAGCTCGGGGATGTCCCTCAGGATGGTCAGGAAGTAGGCACGCAGTCCCCGGTGGGCGTGCAAGAGCAGGAAGCACAGCTCCCGGTGCCACTTGTAAGCGTGCTGCATGCAGTTCTCAGAGGGCACGTAGAAGCTCCCCTGTGGGGGGAAACGGGCAGAAGCTGAGGACCATCCTTGTGGCCTGAACCTGAGAAAACTGGGGAAGACGGTCAAGACTGAAGCAAAAGAGTTAGAATCTCCTCCCTACCCTTCTGCATGGGAAACCCACTGAAACTGGCCAAGCCTCTGTCTTATAATTTTCAAATTAAAACAATAATGATAGTAATAACAACATTACATGATGATGATGACCATGATGAGGGCACGGACCTCACAGGTTCGGGGCAAGGGAATGTCGCCCCCTCTTGTAAGACTCTTTCTCTTGCTGTAAGAAGAAGCCATGTGACCGACAGAGGGAACTCCTTTTCACAGGCATTTAGAAAGCCCTCTGTATTGGTGGATGAAGAGCACAGTGCTAAGGAGGAGAAAAACGCTTTGCTATAAAATAGGAAGAAGTCTGTGAGTTTCAGCTCTCCCTGTTGAAAGGGTCAGAGGCTGTGGGTGTGACCACGNAATGTCGCCCCCTCTTGTAAGACTCTTTCTCTTGCTGTAAGAAGAAGCCATGTGACCGAGAGAGGGAACTCCTTTTCACAGGCGTTTAGAAAGCCCTCTGTATTGGTGGATGAAGAGCACAGTGCTAAGGAGGAGAAAAACGCTTTGCTGTAAAATAGGAAGAAGTCTGTGAGTTTCAGCTCTCCCTGTTGAAAGGGTCAGAGGCTGTGGGTGTGACCACGGAGCTTGAGAATGCTCCACACTGCATTTGTAAGTGTAAGACACATTACACCCATCATTACACATTACAAGTCATTTATCTGAAGAGGAAAAGATGCCTGAGTCCACAAGTTACTTGTAGGCTGAGACACGATGGAGGAGGACCAGGACATTTCTGAATTTCTTGCAACCCCACCAGAGAAGGATGACTTTGGGTGAATTTCAGGAAGGACTTAAAAATGAGAGAAAGGATTCTCAGAGATGGGTTTGGACAGAAAAAGAGAGGTACTGAGTACTGTGGGCTTCCCAGGTGTCGCCAGTGGTAAAGAATCCACGTGCCAATGTGAGAGACATGAGACATGGGTTTGATCCCTGGGTCAGGAAGATTCCCTGGAGGAGGAAATGGCAACCTACTCCAGCATTCTTGCCTGGAGAGTCCCATGGACAGAGGAGCCTGGCAGGCTACAGTCCATGGGGTCACAAAGAATTGGACACGACTTAGCACACACCGCCACACACACCAAGTAGTGAGTTGGAGAATTCCACGGGGGTAGGAATCTATGCCCTGTGTGGCTATGAGGGGAGCAAGAAAATGTCTTTTCACCATCTCGTGCTTCCTAGCCTGTCCTGCTGGGTGAAACTCCAGGTAAAATGTTGTCAGAACTACATCCTCTTGGCTCTTGTGAGTTGACTTGTATGCTGTCCATGAGGTAGCTTCCTGCCCTCTTTGTCTCCTTCTCCCTTGCCTCCTTCTAAGAGGGCTGAGTCAGTGCAGTGAGGGCAGGACAGGTCTGATAGGGGTCAGCAGCCATCTGAACTTTTTCTACTCCCAATGGTGTCACGAAGGTGGGTGCAATTGTTTGCACTCTTATAACTACCTCATGATTGCTGGGTCATGGAATGCAAAGTGGTACAAATTAGGAAACCTGGATGGAAGTCTCAGTCAGGTCTGCTGTCACCTCTCTCTGAGTCAGTTTTAGGTTAATTTCTTGTTGTTGCTTTTTTTTCAGTCACTAAGTCGTGTCTGACTCTTTTCAATCCCATGAACTACAGCATGCCAGGCTTCCTAGTCCTTCACTATCTCCTGGAGTTTGCTCATATTCATGTCCACTGAGTCGGTGATGCCATCCAACCATCTTATCCTCTGTCACCTTCATTTCTTGCCCTCAATCTTGTCCAGCATCAGGGTCTTTTCCAATGTGTTGGCTCTTCACATCAGGTGGCCAAAATATTGGGGTTTCAGCATCAGTCCTTCCAGTGAAAATTCAGGGTTGGTTTCCTTTAGAATTGACTGGTTTCAAATGTATTCTTTTTAATGGCTAAGTAATACTCTATTGTGGATATGTACCACAGCTTTCTTATCTATTCATCTGCTGATGGACATCTAGGTTGTTTCCATGTCCTGGCTATTATAAACAGTGCTGCAATGCAGGATGCTTGGGGCTGGTGCACGGGGATGATCCAGAGAGACGTTGTGGGGTGGGAGGTGGGAGGGGGATTCAGGATTGAGAGCTCGTGTACACCCGTGGTGGATTCATGTCAATGTATAGCAAAGCCAATAGAGTATTGTAAAGTAAAATAAAGTAAAAAAAAATAATAATTAGAATTGACTGGTTTGATCTCCTTGCAGTCCAAGGGATTCTCAAGAGTCTTCTCCAGTGCCACAATTCAAAAGCTTTTGAAGTGCTTTTTGAATTCCCTGGTAAAAGACTGCACGACAGACATTAGCCAACAGGAAGATCATGGCCTGTGCTCTGGAGAGCAAGGACCATGGGAAGGGGGTGGGGCAGAGGGAGGAGCCCACTGCACAGAGACCTCAGTCAATCCCAGGGGAAGCTCTGGCCCTGCAGAGCTCTCTGGCCAGGCCTTTGTACTCATGCATTGACTGTTACTGGTCACCCAGGGAGGAGGTGTGACCTTGGTCAGCAGCTCTCTCAGACAGAGCAGCCTCCAGAGAGGGACTTGGCCACCCACTGTTGGCCACCATTGTCCTTGGCAGAACAGGAGGGAGCGATTCAGGTCTAAAGGTGGAAACTGGGCATCACAGAATTCCCTGTGGAAAGTCCCAGCAGTGTGCTTCACTCCTCAGCACCTCAGATTAACCCTGGCTTTGCCTAACGAGGTCCCTACTGATTTGAACTGAAGAAAGACATTCAACAAGCTTTGGCATTGAAAGACATCTCCATTTCATCAAGCAGAAAACCCAGGCAGGATACCTGTAGTCACCAGGGGCCCAGAGTAATCTGAAAATTCCTACTTCTCATCTTTCCTATTATATTAAGATCAGAAGCAGTACAGCTGTGGGAAGATAAGCAAAGTTTGTGCATAGCAGGGAGTGTGTGTGCTGCACTCTCCAGGTCTACGGAGCAAGAAATAAGTCACTGTTCATGAACCATCTAGACGTTCCCATCACACTGTATCTCACTGGATCCTTAACAAGCACCTTAAAAGGCATATATTCTCACTTTGATTTTCAAAATATAATACAGATATGATAAAAAAAATCTCAGTATTACCAAAGGAAACACAATATACAGTTCCCTTTCCCTCAGAGTGAATAATTTTCTTGTACGTCCTTCTATGAAGCTTCCATATACATACATACCCATGTATATTTATGTGCACTTACATGCATGTATTTCCTAAAACAGACAGACTCCTGTTGGAAGATGTTCTGGGACATTTCTCTGTTACTTATTAGTATCACTTATGCCTTGAAGTTCTTTCTTCTCAGACCAAATAAGTGATAGAAATCCAATTCCTATTTCGCAGGTTAAAGGCTGTGGCTCAAAGGATACAGTGACCTGTGCAGGGTCACTCTGCGTTTCTGCCCACAGCAGGAAGGATCCTCAAGTTCAGGGGCTCAGTGAAGGCAGTCCTCGCTCGCCTGCCACGTGTGCCTCTGGAAACCACACAGGCAGAGGACAGCTGCTCCACTTAACTGCGACAGAGGCCTGAATACAAGCCCTGCATTGCCTCCCTCAGCCGTGACTAAGCAGAAATAAAAGCGACAGAGGATTAACAAAGGCATTGGATCTCTGAGTTCCAAGCTTGTTTGCTTCCAAAACCCCGAAACCCTCCATTTTCCAGTCCTGCTCACAATTGCATTTTCTTATCACCAAGGCCTCCTTTTGACAGTGCTCCAGGACCCATGGATGAGGCAAAGTCTATAAAGTCTATAGATTCTATAAAGTCCATTATTAAGTTCCACTTTTCAGACTAGACATGAATCTTCTACAAATCTTATTCTTACACGAATCTTATTCTCCAACAGGGAATGTTGGAGAAACTTCAGAAGGCTGATTCAATGTGATTACTGAGATAATATGAAGTGAGAATGCTAACCCAAAGAGAAATCCTAATAAAATATGCCTGGATATCATATGCCTATTATTATAAACAAAACAAATGGTATTTCCATAAGTACTCAACTGCATATTTGGAAAGTGAGTGATTTGCCATAGAAAATCCCATTCACTGACCCTCCAGGCCTGCAGAGCCAGCATGGGTGAACCTGTGCCCCTAATAGAACTGCAAGAGGTGGAATGAAAAACCTTGCCCAATTTCCCCAGTACAAAGGAAGAACTTTTTAGCCACCTTCTTGATCAACAATCTGGAATGGAAACCCTAAATAATATAACAGGATTCGTGCAGGGTGAGCCAAACATGAGACTGTGTTGTCAGACTCACAGTGGAAGGCACTCCTGGCCAGGGCCCACCCCCATGGGATCATCTGTACAACATGTACATAAAGGAAGTGATCATGGTCTATTAGGGTTGAGGATGAAACAAAACCATTTGGGTAAAACACAGACTTATATGATGGCTCAATGCAATGTCAGGGTACACCAAAAGGAAATTTTAAAATTAGGACGCACCCATTGATGGCCTCTGAAAACACTATCAATTAAGTAGCTTGCACCTCCATGGTCAACCAGGAGGTTGAAACCGACAAGTGGACTTCAACTTACTGGAAATCTTTAGGGAGCTGTGCAGGGATAAAGTTTGGTTGGAACACAGAATTCAAAGTCGAATAGGGTCTACTCCTTGCTTGCATACTATCCATGTGTCTAAGTTAGTCCTTCAACGTTTGAAATGTCAGTTTCCAAACATGGAAAGTGGGGATAATAAAGTTCAATTGTTTAGTACAATGTCTGGTTTATATTAGGTAGCTGTTAAATGTTAGTTAGGAAGTTTTCTTTCTCCTTCATTTATTACTTAATGAAATAGCTAAGCTTTCCATCAAATCAGACCTTTATATGCATGCCTCTCAAACCTACATTTCTGCATCTAATCCCTGCTCTGATCTCTAGATCTCTATTCCAAACTGCTGATTGGATAGCTTGCCTGTTGTCACAAAGGCATCTTAAAATACCTGTTATACAGAGTGAAGTAAGTCAGAAAGAGAAAAACAAATATCATATTAGCGTACATACATTGAAGGGACTGATGCTGAAGCTAAAGCTCCAATACTTTAGACACTTGATGCAAAGAACTGACTCATTAGAAAAGACCCTGATGTTGGAAAAGATTGAAGGCAGGAGGAGGGGACGACAGAGGACGAGATGGTTGGATGGCATCATTTATTCAATGGACATGAGTTTGAGCAAGCTCCAGGAGATGGCAAAGAACAGGAAAGCCTGGCGTGCTTCAGTCCATGGAGTTGCAAAAAGATGCGACTGAGCGACTGAACAAAAATAACAAATGGAATCTAGAAAAATGGTACTGATGAACCTATCTGCAGAGCAGGAATAGGGACAGAGATGTAGAGAACAGATTTGTGGACACAGCGGGGCAAGGAGAGGGTGGGATAAACTGAGACAGTATCATTGCCAGATATGGATGACCATGCGTAAAGTAGCTAGTGTAAAGCTGCTGCATAGCACAGGAAGCTCAGCCTGGTGCTCTGTGATGACCTAGAAGGGTGGGATGGGGGGAGGTGAGAAGGCAGCTCAAGCCAGAGGGGACATATGTATCCTTATAGTTGATTCAGATTGTTCCACAGCAGAAACCAACACATTGTAAAGCAATTATCCCCCAATTAAGCTTTTAATTTTTTTTTTAAAGGAGCTTATTACTGTCCCTCTTACCCGATCCTTCTCTTCCCTCCGGTCTTCGTAAATGGACCCACCTTGCCCAACATTCAAGGAAGCCAAGGAGTTCCTCTAGTCTCCAGACCTCTCTCATCTCAAGAATCTGAGTCTTAAAAGTTTGAAAACACTCTTGCCTCTGCCCTGCTTTGAGTCTTCTCTATAGCTTACTTTAATTGCTACCACATCCTTCTAGTCATTCTCACTGCCTGGCTACCACCTTTTGTCTGCAGTAGTACTGTGTGCAAGTTGGTTTAGAGCATCCCCACGGACTTCCCAGGTGGCGCTAGTGGTAAAGAACCCACCTGCCAATGCAGGAGATGGAAGAGACACAGGTTCCATCCCAGGATTGAGAAGATCCCCTGGAGAAGCAAAATGGCAACCCACTCCAGTATCCTTGCCTGAAAAAATTCCATGGGCAGAAAAGCCTAGCAGGCTACACTCCATGGGGTTGCAAAGAACCAGACATGACTGAGCAAGTGAGCACACAGACACTGTCTACAAGACCAAGTTCATATTCCTTAGAATGGCATCCAAGGCCTCGAGCCCCAGTCACAACTCAGCGGCTGCCTCTTGTTTCACTCCAGAACCTGCTAGTTGCCATTCCTTCTTTTAAAAGCCTGTCCCCTTGCTGCTTGAAACTCACCACAAAGAATCAGGTCAATATCCTGTCCACTGTGAAGCTTTTCCAACTACCCCCTCCTCTCAGGTCCCTTACACATACCTCATTAGACCACAGTTATTTCTGTAAAGTTCTCTCTGCAAACCTCCATGCACACTTTGAGGTTAGACGGTGTGCTATGTCTTTGAGCCTGAAACACTTACCTAAAGAACTGATGCTTTCAAACTGTGGTGCTGGAGAAGACTCTTGAGAGTTCCTTGGACTGCAAGGAGATCAAATCAGTCAATCCTAAAGGAAATCAACCCTGAATGTTCACTGGAAGGACTGATACTGAAGTTGAAGCTCCAATACTTTGGCTCCAGTACTTGATGAGAAAAGCTGACCCACTGGAAAAGACTCTGATGCTAGACAAGATTGAGGGCAGGAAAAGAGGGTGACAGAGGATGAGATGGTTGGATGATGTCACCAACTCAATAGACATGAGTTTGAGCAAGCTCCAGGAGATAGTGAAAGACAGAGAAGCCTGGTGTGCTACAGTCCATGGGGTCTCAAAGAGTCAGACACAACTTAGTTACTGAACAACAACAACTGTTCATTGTACGCCTGCTGTGTACTTGGAACTATTTTCTGGTCCCTGAGTTCCTCTTCTTGGTGATTTAGCTAGTTTTTCATCACTATCTTTGTTTTAACCAATAAAAAAAAATAACCGAAACGTCATCAATACACAGCTAACATTTATTATTTAACTCTATTAAATGTAAGGCAATAAATGTTTTATAGGTATCAATTATTTAATTCATATGCCAACCCAATGAAATAATCACAATTGTTTATCCCCATTTTATAGATTGGGAAACTGAGCTCCAGAATTGTAAATAACAAATAACTTATTTGCAGGTCTCATGGCATACAAAAGGTACACCAGCAATGCAGACACAGTCTGACACTGGAAACCACACATCCCTAGTCTTAATGCTGAATTTAATCTTCGATTTGAGCTTCAGGAAGTTGAAAGAGTCTGTGTTCACACGTCCAGGAGGCAGAAGAGTTAAGCTTCCAATTCCAGTTAAAGCCTCAACTTTCAAAGGAAACTAGCTCTACAGACTTCAAGAGGAATCAAAACCTCCATGTGCTAGCCTTCACTTTGTAACTAACTAGCTGTAATTCCAGGAAGACAGTTTTAACTTTATGCCCTTTTAATTGTCAGCAGCACATTGATGCTGGGCTTCCCAAGTGGTAAAGAATCTGCCTGCCAATGCAGGAGACACAGAAGACCCAGGTTTGATCCCTGGGTTGGAAAGATCCTCTAGAGGAGGAAATGGCAAGTCGCTCCAGTATTCTTGCCTGGACAACCCCATGGACAGAGAAACCTGGTGGACCATGGTCCATGGGGTCACAGAGAGTCAGACATGACTGAGTAATAGAGCACACACACAACACATCACTGCTACCTTAGTTAACAGGTCCCAGTTTTTGTGTCCCAATACACTGGATCATGGCGACTAGCTGTGAGTCGAGTTACAAGTATTTCTTACCCAAAATGGTTAACATATAGAAATCACAGATTCAAGTCGTTCTTATCACCCTCTTACTGGTAATCCACAGAGGTTCCTTTAGCAGGAGCAAAGGGGAAGGAGAGTTGCCAGGCTTGAACAGATGAGCAGACATGATGCGGGGAAAGTAATTCATGGTCTCAAGCCTAGGCCATATTCCCACCTAGGCATCTGCTCCAGTTTGCATGTATGTACTTGCTGCCCTCCAGCATCACACAGCTCCAGAACTGAACGATCATACAAATGACTGTTGAACAATCCCAGGGAGATCTATACAGCTCTAGCCATAAAATGAATGTTTGGTTTTGTGTTTCTCTCCCTCTGCAAGTTGGTTATACCCCCACCTCCCCTCCTGGAAATCAGGAACAGAATATCATTCATCTTCAAATCCCAGCCTCTTTCACATACTTTCCATCCATGTGGCTGACTGAAGGGAAATTTAGAAAAAATGAAGGGCAGTAGGGAAAATGAAGAGATGCGCTGCAAAGGAGTATCACGGCGGTGGAAGGGGCAGCTATGGCACAACGTCCCACTGAGGGGAGCTACAGCCCATGGATCAAAATTCTAAAGGCACACACTATGGATGAAAATACTCCTCCCCTATTCTTGATGTGTTTTCAATGTGGAGGGATATCCATTAGCTTCATACTTCCAGCTCCTCTCCACCCACTTATTGAGCAAAAGGTGAGTTCTGGATAAGAAACAAGGGTCTTCCTTGGACTCTCCATCTCTCAGTAGCAAGTCCACTCCCAGCCCTGGGGGAAGCCTGGTAGATGAGAAGGCCTTCAAGGGGGACCTGCATTTATCTAGCATGGCTGTATCTGATTAAGTAAGCAGTTGATTCTGGAGTTCAAGATATGGGAACCTCCTTGATCAAATATATAAACCAAGTGATCTCATATCTTCATTTTAGTTCTGTCTTACCATTTTGTCTTATTTTCCAATTAGCACAGCACTCAGTTGGGGAGAATAAGATATTGTGTAGCAGTTTCTCTCCACACCTAGCAGCTCTGATCTCCTGTGATGACACTAATTCTTCCCTGTGTCATATTACCTGGGGTGCTCAGGAACACAGGGCACAAACAGAAGAGTCGGTCAGTGCTGACTGGAGGGTTAGAATAGATCAGTGGATTTCAATCGCTATTTTGAGAAGTCATGGGTCTACCACAGCAGCAGCAAAGGGATAGGGTGGGTGAGGCCCCCACTTCATCAGAGCTTTTCTGTTCACAGCAGTTTTATGTTGGACTCTGCCTAGGCATTCATTTGAAAAAGCAGTCCTTAGTTAAAAAAAAAAAATTTTTTTTTGAAAATCACTGCACGAAGCTAATGCCCCTGAGTGCTCAACTGTTCTATTGTGGTCCAGAGGACAAGCCTAAATTGTGTGGCTGAAAATCAGACTTCAATAGCCTTTGTTGTTTATTGTTTTCCTTCCTGATTCTCAATTATTATTTTCTTTCTTCTTTACTCATACTGCCTGTCTTAAACAGCAGTTTTTAAAAGACTTTGAAAAGTTTTTAAAAGGAAAGAAATGACCCCAGGTCATTTCTGTAATTCCAAGTTCAATGAATTTTTATGGAACTCTGTTCCTTTACTCCACAAAAATTAAGAAAACACTGAGGAGTTACAATCCTGCTTTTGCTGCTCACCAACTTCAGCACCTCGGACAGTGGCTGATTGGCCTCATTGGACAAGAGTGTGGATAAAGGAAAAATGGTCCTTGTCTTCTTTCCTTAAGCACAACAAACACCAGCCCATTAGTCTTCTAATCATTATTGGCAAGAAATCCATATGAATTCTCCCACTGATGCACTGAACGGATGGTATTTTCTTCAATAATTTTTTTCAATCTCTATATCACCAAGAGATTGTGACTTATTTTAAAGTTTAAAAAGTAATAACTCATTGGTTATTAGATAAGATGACATATTGACTCTGAATAATCCATAACTACCTTCAAAGTTTCCTTAATGCCTATTAAGTAATTTGGGCAAATGCATATACTGTTGTTTTGGATCCACTTGACTTCAGAGAACTGTGTCTTTATATTAGAAGTACTATGATCGGAAGTCCCATTGGGTGTCTTCAGCACATCAATAGGGTCAGTTCAATCTGGGTGATCATCATGATCCTAATTACTCTATGTTCGGTGCTTCCTGTGTGCCTATCATTGTGCTAAGCCTTTGAACTCCAGACATTAGCACACACTGCCCTCATCTTCCTGGAAGAAAATAGTCTCAAGTTGGAGGAACCAGGGACATGAATGCACACTCATAGCATCCCGAGGTTTTGTCTAGTATGCTTGCCATGTTGCACGACGAGTGTGTGGAAAGGAGCAGCTAGGGAAAGCTTCTTGGAAGAAGCAGTGCTGCAGTTGAATCTCAAAAGGCTAGGTGGGTAGACCAGGGATGAGGGAGGGCACCAGAACAGTCATAAACAAAGGCAGTGAGGGAACAAATTAATAAAGTGCAGGGAAATACAATCAGTACTTTGCTGCTAAGGTAAATGAATCAGGAGAAACAAGCAGGAGATGATTCGGGACAGACAAGCCTGGAGTCTGATCACAGAGGGTCAGACATATCATGTTGTGTGTGCGTGCTAAGTTGCTTCAGTCATGTCCAACTCTTTGTGATGATATGGACTGTAGCCCCACCTCAGGGCTCCTCTGTCCACAGGATTCTCCAGGCAAGAACTGGAGAGGGTTGCCATGCCCTCCTCCAAGGGATCAAAAAACAGTTCCTCAGCACAAAGAGACATGTACGAAATGGACAATACACGGCTGGTATGCCCATCAGTGGGGGATGGGAAGACACATGTTTAGCCCTCTTCTATGACTAGCTTCTCATTAGTCATTGCATCTGGCCCTCCAAACATTCAGGGAAGTTGAAATCATTATGAAAATATGCAAAAATGGAACAGTCCCAGAGATGTTAAGTAAATAGCCCGAGGTTCCATAATTACTAAAAGACAAGTCCAGGATTCCAAAGCAGCACAGCCTTGCTCTGTTCTTCCACTGGGTCCTATTCTAAATTCATCAGAAACAACATCTTCTCAACTGAGGATAAGACAGCAAGAACAGGGACAATAAAAACGGCAGAAGTAAGGTGAAATGGCCATCAGATACACTGGGTTAATTATGTAGCGTGTTAAGGGTCAAGCAATTAATACTTCCATCTCAAGGGACTAGTTTACAGATCAGAAACCCAGACATATCTGCAGAATAAGTAAGCAGTCAGTCTCAGCGCCTTGGGATATGGTGACCATGGTAAATGTTTCTACTTAGAATGCTGGAGGGGTTCACTACATTCTCTTAAAGATGTAAAAGTCTACGCCTTTGTGACTGTAATTATCAAAGGCATTAAATTTCTTTAGCTGGCACTGGAATTAAGTCAGCATAGAGTCAGCATCAATAATTACTCTCCTATTTTAGAGTCCTGAAGTCTCCTGTGTGAATTGGGTCCTTATCTTTCTCCCTAGTACTTCAGGTGGACTTTCTATTATACATAGCTCATTCTATGGGGAACCAGGAAAGAAGACCAGAATAGGGCAACACAGAAAGAAAGAATCTATGTTCTGATAGCAAACATAAAAACACGACCCATGTGGCTCCTTATAAACCTTATCTGAGATACACAGCATTCAGAGTCATTTCTAAGTGAGGTGGGGGACGACTGGCTCAATGTCACATGGAGGGTACAGGTCACGGCTATGGCTGGAATGACATGTAACTAATCCCAGAGCCCACTTTCCTAACCACCACCAATTCCAGCCTCTCTATAGCAAACCCTGGTTCTCTCTTTGCCTCTGCAGAAAACACATCATGCTGTTCTGAGAGATTATTAAGGCAAACGGGAGGCCACTGCACCGATACTGTCATTTTAGAATGTTTCCTTCTGTAAGAAACCAGCTCAGAATACTTCTGGCTTTTACTGGAATGATTATAGCTATTGCAGAAACCAAAATAAGAGTGTTTGCATAAGAAGTCATAGTATAACTAGAGCTTTTAAATCAATCCTATAAAGGATGTGTCATTATTATCCTCATTTTACAGATAAAGAGACAAAGTGTCAGGTATTGAAGAAGAGCTTTCTACAAAATACTATCAACATTTATAGACCAATAATAATCTTAACACATGTTAAGTAAAATCTGGATTGTGTCCACAGTCACGTTGCATTCAAATATTGCTGTGTAGTTTATGTAGCTGCATTTTCCTTAGCTGAACTGTTAAATGTAAGACCACTAAAGTGACAGCATTAATATTGCAACACTTCTTAACTGAGGCTAGGGCGGTTGACTTATTTTTATACTGGTCTATACTCATCATTGTTTCGTTGCTAATTCTTTGTGACCCCACAGACTGCAACACACCAGGCCTCCCTGTCTCTTACTATCTCCCGGAATTTGCCCAATTTCATGTCCACTGCAGTGGTAATGCTATCCCACCATCTGTACTTATTGAGTGCATATTATTTGCTATTACTCTGTTGAATATGGTGAGCACCTTCTGTATGATATATAGCCCAGTCTGAATGTGTGATTAATAAATACCTCACCTGCAAAACAAGAATAGTAAGAACAATTACCACCAAGAAATATAGTGAGAAACAAGCGAGACAGGAAATGGAAGCGGAGTACTTAGAAGAACATCTGGCCAAGAATGAACATTTCACAAATAACAAGGGCTTATATTATGGTAATACAGGAAAGGTGCACGTATACCACTTCATAGATGTGGATGGACAGATGACAGAGTTCCAGCTTGCACAGAGAGGACAGGCCAGAGAGCCCAGAAGCCAGCATGATGCTGGTGGCCACTGGACTGCTAACCACACTATACAGACACTGTCTCCCTTTTCTCTGTGCCAAAGAGATCAAGGCATAGAAATGGGAGGTGAACCAGAATCCCATATCCCTGCTTTCTTCCAAATACAGGTGATTTTTTTTTTAATTTTAAAGTTTATTACAGACTTCGTTTGAGGGGATGAGTAATACTGGTTTTGTTTTTTTGTGTGTGTTTTTGGCTACATCATGTGGCATGCAGGATCCTAGTCTCCTGACCAGGGATTGAACCCATGCTCCTTGCACTGAAATTATGGAGTCTTAACCACTGCACCACCAAGGAAGTCCCTAAATATGGGTGATTTTTATTTTCAGTATTATAGACAGAGCCTTCAAATGATATGAATAGGCCACTTGAAAACTGTGTGTACTAACGAGGATTCTGAGGACAGCAGATTCTTTAATTAAGGTAACTGGAGTCAATACACATCATTACAATGCAGAATATCCTGAAATATCCAACATTTGAAAATGCTAAATCTCTCCATTAAAACATTTATAGCTTTGACACTTTCATTTTCTAGTATTTTACTTCCATTTGTTCTTCATTAAAAGCAGTTCCCCAAACTGTGTGTAACGTTCAGCAATTTTGCCAGCAGCTGGCAAACTGGATGCTTAATATTTAATCTAATTGAGAGCAACATTACACAACTCAAACTGAACAAGCAATTTAGTTGTCAGATCATCATAAAAACCCCAAATACCTTTCTGATGAATGTCTTTATTTTTAAAGTCTAGTTTGAAGGAAGGCTCTGACTTAACTAACCATCAATGCAATTGGATGTATATTAAAGCTCTTTAAAAATTCCCAAACAGTTGCTATGTGTGATATTTCAAAAACACAAGAAACCACGTGTTGAGTGAAATGAGCATGCCCTCCACTGTCAGGGTCAATCTGAATTGACATGTTGGTGTAGCAGATTTTAACCTCATCAGGGCTCCACTCTGCATGTGAAATCGCTGAATCTATCTGTTAAAAAAATTTGGGAATGAGATGCCATCCATAATACAAGACTGATAACAGATTTTAGTTATGTAATAAATCAAGAGCCTGGTAGATATTAAGTATACCAGATGGCCACTCCATAAATAGTAGGTACAATGAATAAATAATGATGATGATTGTTATCACTATCATAGCTAATTCTATTATTTTTATTAATAATATTTTAGTGTTAATATACTATCATCTCATTTCTCCTCATAATCAGATCACACTCAAAGGTTATAGGAAGCAGGCAGTGGAAGCAATGGGAGAGGTCAGTTCCACTTTGGGCATTATTTCTGATTTCATATAATTCCTTTTCTGTTTCACTTGATGCCTTTGATTCTTAAAGACTTGACTCCCTGCTCTGGCATGAACATCTTTTGGGAATTGGATTTTAGCTTGTTCAGGATCAAATACTGAGGAGGTTTATCTCCCTTGAAATTTGCTGTTTGTGGATTTAAGCAAAAAAAGGGTAGAGCAAGAGGTGAAAGGAAATAGAGTGCAAAGGAGGGAAAGTTTGCTGAGCTCGATGAGCAGCAGAGAGAAAGCCATCAGCTTCACTGGGCTGGAACCCATGCAGAGGTTGGCACCAAGTAGGCACTATACAGAACAGGAGGGCTTGATGGGTATGAATCCCTCATCAGCCCTGGAGACCAGTGGCTGGACGCCTGGCTCTCAAGCTCACTCACAGTAACTTGACAAGTGGGCCTCCTGGGTTTGTTATGAAAGCCACACTAATCCAGAGACCAAAGCCTGGGCCCTCTGCCCATGGTTTCCCCTTGCCCTGACTTCAATTGTCCAGACACCAGCCTGTTCTGACCCTGAATCCAGTCTCCCATCCCCACCTGCTAGCATCTATATACCTTCACCTCACCAAACCCAAGTCACAGATGCCCTAGGGTTGGCCACTTGCTGCTTCTCAACAGAAAGAAAGTGAAGCTGCTCAGTCATGTCTGACCCTTTGTGGCCCACAGGATTATAGCTTACCAGGCTCCTCCATCCATGGGATTTTCCAGGCAAGAGTACTGGAGTGGGTTGCCATTTGATCCTAGCAAATGAGAACTGTTCTCTTTTTACAAACTACTCCACCATTTCCCTTATGCAAATGTTACTTTTAGCAATACTTCTACACCCAGACAAGAGAAACTTTTGAGAAGAGTTTTGGGTGGTCTTAACCCTAATTATGGCTGATATTATTACAAAGAGCCATTATCTTAGAATGAAGAAGAATACATCTGGTCTTTGTTGCTAAATCATGTCCAGCTCATTGCGACCTCAGGGACTGTAGCCTGCCAAAGGCCCTCTGTCCACGGAGTTTTCCAGGCAAGAATACTGGAGTGGGTTGCCATTTCCTTCTCCAGGGGATCTTCCTGACCCAGGGGTCAAATCCAGGTCTCCTGCATTTCAGGAGGTCTATTTACCAACTGGGCCACCAGGGAAACCCAAAGTAGAATATACATACATAAAATATTCAGCATGGTGCCCAAACCAATCATGTATATAGTTTCTTTAAGAATCATTTATTGGGCGTTGTTTCTGGGCTAAGCACTAAGCAGAATGTTGTTAGAAAATTTAAAAAGATTATTGGTACATCATTTCTGAATTCAATTCCCTTGTAGTTGAGTGTGCGAGGCAGCACACAGATGAATGGTTTTGGTGCAGCTTGGTAAATGCTGTGATAAATTCATATATAAATGCTACAGCAACACACACACACAGGGTATCTGTATCGTTCTTGGGCAAGTCAAGAAAAAAAACCATGTAAGAAGTGACCCTATAATTTAAAAGACATAGTCATTTTTTTTTAAAGGAGGATGAAAATTCCAGGCATGTATGTGNTGTGATAAATTCATATATAAATGCTACAGCAACACACACACACAGGGTATCTGTATCGTTCTTGGGCAAGTCAAGAAAAAAAACCATGTAAGAAGTGACCCTATAATTTAAAAGACATAGTCATTTTTTTTTAAAGGAGGATGAAAATTCCAGGCATGTATGTGAAAGCTCAAGTAAAGGAAAACCTTTGGCAGAAGTGAAGAAAGAAAACACGATTTTAGCACAGTGCACATGTGGGGAGAAAGCTGAAGATGAGTGTAGATTTAAAGATGTAAAATAAGCGAATATGACATCCTCTCTTGTTTGTCATGATGATATACTTACGGTTCATCATCTCAAATCAGCCTGGGTGAGGTGAGTAGAGGGAAGAGGGTCAGAAGATGAGTGACAAATGGGGACGCTGTGCACTTTCCAGGTAAAAGGGCATGTGCTCAGGCAGTACAAGAGGGATAAGGGAGTGAGGGGTACAAACTGACTCCTGGAGTTTGAAGGAATTAGCCACTGATGGGGATGGAAGGGAGAAGGAATCATAAGTGATTTTGAGGTTTCCAGTGACTCACTCAGATAAGCAACACAGAAAATGTGTTTGGGTCCCCGGAAGATGACCCCAGCTGAACAGATGTAATGGCTAAGAGCAAATCTCTAGAGTCCACTAGTGTGGGCTGAAAATTCCAGCACTGTCACTCACAGTCTACCTGGACTTGGGCTGGTTGCTTATTTCTGTATGCCTCAGTTGCCTTGTCCGTAAAACGAGGGAAATAACAGGCAGCTTCTTCATAGGGCGCAAGCAAAGAGCACATCAGAGAGTGTATGCAAAGGTTTAAGACAGTGCTTGGAAAAGATATTTTAGTTAATATTATTAGTATATTTTAGCTAATATTATTCTATTAATTCACAGAAAGTACAGAGTCTGATCTGAATTTTCGTCATGGAGCAAAACTCCTTACAGCTCTATGAATTCCCTGCCATGATCACCAAGACAACTTGCGTAGCAGACAGCACACTGAATGCAGTCTTAAATTCAACATCTAAAGTCTATCAGATGGACAGTCCTAGGCAAATCGCTTCCCCTCTCAGGGCTTCAGGGTCCCTGTCTATGAAATGGGCTCAGGAATCAAAGGGGTGCAATTGGCCATTAAGTAAAACAGGATGAAAGGGCTTTGGGACAGAGAATGCACTATGGTACTCAAGGATCACGGTGCCAAGACTCAAAGCATCAGTGATAAGTTTCAAGAAGTGTAGCTAAGGTACTGAGGGAAGTTCTCAGGGGCTCTCCACCCTCCAACCCTCCCTCCCTCCCATGAATGTATCAGAGACTACAAGCAAGGCTGAGCCAAGGTTGGAGTGCTCCCTCAAGCCTCCAGCTGATATCCTGGCAGCCACAAGCAGGCATCATTTTCACTGAAAGTTCTCTTGGGAAAGACAATGAGATCAATATGGAACAGGACTCTCTGTGCTACCCAGAGGCAGCAGCCAATGAGGCAGAGAGGATGGCAGAAGTCAGCGAGGAATGAGATTCAGTTCCAACAGTTATCAGTGGCACAGAGTCTGTTAAAGTGAGAGTTATGGTCTCGCTCCCCCATCTTGGCCAACCCAATACCATTCACTCAACAGTGGCCATGTGCCCATCATTTTAAATACATTAACCTGGAGAACAACCCACGGGGGCCAGCATTATGCTCAGAACCACAATTTAGTGCAAAACACAAAGAAAAACAAGCTCTTCAAAACTGCATACAGGTGGTTTAGAATTATGTTTCACATAAGTGCCCTTAGGAAAAACGTTTGGTCTCTCAGATCCTTAGTATCTTCATCTATAGAATGGGATTCATAAGGTGAAATGTTCATGGATCTTACAAGTCTCAGAAGAGAATCTGTTTGCAAAAATTGAACATTCTGTACACCATACAGTACTTGCTCAATAAAAATCCCTCTCCAGTTTTACTGGATTTCTTGCTTCCTATAATGTACTATAGCTGTTGAGTCTACACTCCAGAAATCCTGTTCAATGACATGCATCCCCCAAACAAACACATACACACACACACAAATAAAATGTTTCTCATAAGACTAAGCAACATCGCCAAGAAATATCTTACCAAACACTGGCAACATGCCCTTCAAAAGAATTAAACAGAACCAAACTAGAAAATAAAACCATTTATAAAATCCCAATGACAAACATAAGTTGAAATGAGTTGAACACATTGCAGGTGATGATAAATATCATTTGCTTACTTAACAAGCTCACTCAGTGTGCCTTATATGAGCAGATGCCACTAATAATCACACAGCTGAACACTGGTGATTTGGTCTCCGTGGGAACAGAAGGTAATATCACACCACTGTTCTTTGATGGATCTTTTATTATTTCAATATTTGAAAAGTGATTTTTCAAGATGATAGAAACTATCAAATATATTCAATTATGCATAACACTGGAGATAGAAAGTATGGAGTTTTGGAATATTCCATTGGTCCTGCTCATTTTTCAGTGAGAAGAAAGGGACACTGATTAGAACAGGCTGATATGTGGGGGGTGGGGGAGAGAAACATCACAATATCCAGTTTTCCTGTAATGTCTAGAACTGCTGAGCCTGGAACCTGACCTAGGCAGCTTTCATCGTGGGCTTGAACTCCTGCCTTCAGTCATGTTACAAAAACCCATCAGGTACCAGTGAAGGTTCAGAGCCTGTAAATTCAGGGAATACACTCAGCAATCATACGGTAAAAAGCATCAGATCTGGTTAAACATTGGAGATGAAGATTGAGAAAATACCAAAAAAGAGTTTAAGGGAATAAATGGGAAAAGCTATATATACCATTCCCAATTAGCCAAAAACAAAACCAGAGTTGTCTTTGAATTATTTTCTCCCTTACCCAGATCTATTTATTCTCCCTCCAAAATTCCTCTCACCCTTTACACTCCTCCTCTCATTTCCTGGGGTTACTACCTGGGGGCAGGTTCTTTCCTGGATTATTGCAAGGCCCCTCTGCTCATTCACCTGTTTCACCCTTTCCCTCTAGGAGCCCTCAGGTGACAGGCACACAGGTATGCATGTGCTCGTGCTAAGTTGTTAGTAGGAACTAGTACATGTATAGCGACTTACAGAAGGTTGATCTTGTACCCTGTGGTTTGTCACAGGCTTTAATATATTAAGACATGGATTTCTCATTCCAAATCTATAAATTTTCCATATTAATATTATTATATTTTATAGATGAGTTTAACTCAGGTATAGAGAGAATAGGTGACCTGTCTAAAATTAAACACACACACACACACTCACGCAGAGTCAAGAATGCAACATTTGCAACCTGGATCCAGAACCCAGGGTTCATGGCAGGTACTGTAGACACTTAAACAGGTATATATTTTGAAATGCTAGGGTTTCCCAAAGATGATCATATATATCAAGAGTTCTCTGTATTTCCATACAAATCTTGAAATTATTTGTTCTAGTTCTGTGAAAAATACCATAGGTAGCTTGATAGGGATTGCATTGAATCTGTAGATTGCTTTGGGTAGTATACTCATTTTCACTATATTGAGTCTTCCAATCCATGAACAAGGTATATTTCTCCATCTATTANAACCCACTCTAGTATTCCTGCCTGGAGAATTCCATGGACAGAGGAGCCTGGTGAGCTGCAGTCCATGGGGTTGCAAAGAGTCAGACATGAGCAACTAACGCACTTACCAGTTAATGATATAATTATTTATTTAAAATATATACTCCACTAGTGTCCTGCTTGTCTGTGACAGAAGGAGAACATGTGGGTAACTGCAGTCTCACTAAAAATGACCAGATACAGGGATATGGTGAGATGGCCGAGTTACTGAAGAAAAAAGGAACAAGTATTACTGTTACTTTCCTGACCAGGGCTCTGAATCTCAGAAGGTTCACTGACTTACTCAACAACAAAAGCTAATAAAAGTCAGCATCCAATTTAATTATGGATTTCTTAACTCTAAGTCCAGGGCATGCCTAAGAGCCAGAATATAAAACAATTCTTTTCAGTAACTCTTGCCAAGTCTTTAACTCCTCAATGAGTAGTTATGCTCAAATTACAGTTTTTATTTTCTCAGATGGAGCAATTATGAATACAGAGAGATTTGGGGAGCATTCCTGCTATATTTAGGAAGAAGAAACATTCTATAAAGCTGCAGGTGAGGGTGAAGCAATGGGATGGGCAAGGTGTGGCAGGGTGGCAGGCTGCTGCCATGAACATGAGGTTCTTATGCACTGTGGACCAGGTCCTTACATGGGCAGTTGCCAAGGCCAGGCACATGGGTGTTAGACACTCTCTGCCACACTGGGTTCTCCTCTGAAGCTTTGCACTTGTGTGACCTAAGCCTCAGATTCCTCGTGCCCAAAGCACAAGTGATGATTTAGCTCAGAGGGTTATCATGGACATTAAATAGGATAAAGCATAGAAAGCATCAAGAGCCGTGTGACTGGGACCTCCTGGTGGTTCAGTGGTAAAGAATCTGCCTGCCAATGCAGGAGACACAGGTTCGATCCCTGGTCTGGGAAGATTCCATGTGCCACGGACCAACTAAACTTGTTTGCCACAACTACTAAGCCTGTGCTCTAGAGCCGGGAGTTGCAACTGTTGAATGCATGTGCTACAGCCACCGAAGACTGAGCCCTAGAGCCTTTGCTCTGCAACGAGAGAAGCCGCCACAGTGAGAAGCCTGCATACCACAGCTGGAGGGTAGCCCCTGCTTGCAGCAACTACAGAAAAGCCCACATAGCAACAAAGACCCGGCACAGCCAAAAATCAGCTAATTAATTAAAAGAGTCACTTGACAATGGCTGTTCATGTAGGGCTCTTTCTGGGGAGTGGGGGCACCTGTTGGTTTGAAATGACACAGTGAATAGTAACTGCCCCCAGTACTTGCAATCTTTTAGAAAGTTGAAGTCTCATGAGAGACTGGCTAGACAATGAGCAATGACAATCAACTACAAAGTCTGTGATGATAAGAATGAGCAAGAAGATATTGGGGTCCAGGACGGGCCTCCTAATGCAATCTGGGGTCAGAGGAAAGAGAGGAAATTGGAGGGAAGAAATGCTACAATCAACAAAGCCTAATTAGAATATGCAGAATCATAGATGTTAAAGCTTGGATTGCCTTCTTCATGGACTGGACCAAATATCTCAATTGAAAAGGGAAGTCATTGAGCTTTGCCTCCAAATTGAGCATTTGTGTGTATACATTATCCCAAGCTCAGAGAGGTGATGAACTCAAGGACTAGAGTGATCCATCATGGGTTTGTACCCAAGTGAGCTCAACTCCAAAGTCTGTACCTTCTGGTTCATTCCAGGGGACCTCCATTCAAGGATACACCAGAATCAGGGGAGATTTTTTTAACTACTGCTCTCTAAGCTTCACTCTGATTGAGCTGGATCACAATCTCTGGAAGTAAGACTCAGAAAACATCATCTTAAAAAGAAGTGCTTCCCAGGAGATTCTGATGTGCACTCCTGGTTAATACAATAACTATCCCCAACTATAGGCCCCAGGGAAAGGCACTCTCTGCCTGTGACCTGGTACCATATTCAAGGTTTTTTACTGCCAGTAAGCTACTAACAAGTGTGGATAGGACTTCCCTGGTGGTCCAAAGGTTAAGAATACACCTGCTAATGCAGAGGACACGGGTTCGCTCCCTGGTCTGGGAAGATTCCATATGCCAAGGAGCAATGAAGCCCTTTCTCCACAACTACTGAGCCTGCACTCTGCAATAAGAGAGGCTTGAGCATTGCAACTAGAGCGTAGACCCCACTTGCCACTAGAAAAAGCCACACGCACAGCAACAAAGACCCCAGCACAACCAAAAATACAAGTAAATAAATGCATTTTTTAAAAGTGCAAATATCCTGAACTTGTGATGTCTATACTATGGTAACAAATATAACTGACAGCTAAGAAGCCATGGAGATTGACAGGCACAAGTTAGCAGTGGACAGACCTGCGTTTAACAAGGTGGGTTTGACAGGCTGAGCTGAACTGGACACTCTTGAGCCAGTTTATTGGGGGAAAGTGCCATGTATGTCAGCTCTTGGGTTGTCCAACCCAGTTTGACTTTCTTTCTTTCAATGCAAGAGCATCTTCAGTCCAGGAGGAGCCTTGGGGAAAGGAAGAAGGAGCAAAGAGGCTAGCTGGGCTTGCAAATTCTGCCTGCATTGCAGCAAGAGGCCCTTGATCACCCTCCGGTTACCAGGACTCTCTCCAGCCATCTGCCTGCAGCACCTGCTCCTCCTTGGCCAGCACACATCTCAGACCAAAGACAGAAGCCGGGGCCTTGGGAAAATAAGTGTGCACTGCCCTGCTTGTTGGCTGATTGCGTTCAAACCAGAGCACAGTGACTTTGGGGGGACTGCTTCATGTTTCCTACAAATACAACCACACATGGTTGTGCAAGTACACATATGTGTGTATGTGTGTGTGTGTGTGTGTATGCGTGCGCATGCATGCACACACCACATTCACCTGGGCAACAGTGTCACCAGTCAATCAGCCGGTTGCTGTGTATTTTCATTGCTGGAGAAAGTAGCTTAAAGGAGGGTCACTGGGTTCACGCTGCCAGGTGCTCTCAGCATCACAGCTTAGGTTAGGGCATCTGCTTCTAGTCTCTTCCATGTGCTCTTAAATCTGCTTCATTTCTTTGATTTTCTGCCTCCAGGTTTCTCTTAGGAACTAAATGGAAGTTGACTTGAAGGTTTCTGGGTCGATATGTAGGAGATTTGGAGCATTAATCTGATTTCTGCCCCCAGTCACTGTCACTTTATTTATTTATTTATTTATTTGGGCTGTGCTGGGTCCTCATGGTTGTGCGGGCTTTTCTCTAGTTGCAGAGAGTGCGGGCTGCTCTTCACTGTGGAATGCAGGTTTCTCACTGTGGTGGCTTCTCTTATTGTGGAGCACGTGGGCACATGAGTTGCAGTTCCTGGGCTCTAGAGCACGGGCTTAGTTGCTCTGAGACATGTAGGATCTTCCAGGACCGGGAATCAAACCCTGTCTCTTGCACTGCCAGGTGAAGTCTTTACCACTGAGCCAACAGGAAAGCCCACTGTCATTTTATTTGAATGAGTTTTCCTGTCACACAAAGTCTTTGCTTGCTTTTTAAAATAATCATCTTAATGTTTGTGTTCAAAGAGAACGAGATTTTCTAGCTTTGCCATCCCCCAAACTTCTGCACAGACTCTCTCTTCCTTTCCATGTGTGTTTGGAAGACAGTTACTTCCCTCCTGAGCTCCCCAGTTCCCTGTAACACCTCCCCAAAAAGAGCCACACGCAGTACAGATACGCTGCTGCTAACTTTCTGTCTTCCAACCTCTTTCCCCAGAGCAGAGGTTCTCAACCAGGGAAATGTGGCCTCCTGGGGGACATCTGTCAATGTCTGGGGATATATGTGGTTGTCACAACTAGTAGTAGGTACTAGGGGATCTAATGGGCAGAGGTGAGGGCTATTGCCAAAAACCCTGCAACACACAGGACGGTGAAGAATTACCCATCCCCCGGTGTCCCCAAATGTCCCAAAATATCAAACGTGCTGAGTCTGAGAAACCTCCCTTCAGAGATACATTTCAGCAAGCTTGCAGTCTGCCTTCCAATTCTCAGAGGTGACAGTTTACCAGATGTCCTGCCACCTGGAACATGGGTCCTCATGGGTCCATCTTCTGATATCAAAGTCTCCATTTCTAGATTATGGATTGCTAAGGTCAGTGCCATGCATGTTTGGATTTCACTGTGCCTGACACATAGAAAGGAAGAAATTTCTCTAAGTACTAAATATATAACAAGCAAGCACTACATCTCAGTTTCTTAACGTTATTATTTTTTTCTTTCTGTTTTCCCAAAGTCTGATAGAGGTCAGAGAATCTCGTGTGTGGCTCTCCTCCTAAGGGTGTCTCTAGATCCAAATTCTTCTGTTTGGTGCCACTGCTCTCTTAAACACATGCCCACTGAGGTCACCATGGAAAGGAAAGAAAGACCATCAAGCAAGATGTTTTAAGAGTGGGGAAAGAGGCCTGTATCACTTCTGTTCCCATTTAACCAGAATTGAGTCTTAAGGTTTAAACCTAATTCCAAGTGTGCCTGGGAAATGCAGTCCTTGGAGATGCCTAAAAGAATGCAGTAAAAAGGAATGAAACTGTGCCATTTGCAAACATGGATGGACCTAGAGAGACTGTCACACAGAGTGAAGTAAGTCAGAAAGAAAAAAACAAATATTGCATATTAACACATACATGTGGAATCTAGAAAAGTGGTATGAATGATCTTACTTGTAGAGCAGAAATAGAGACCCAGACGCAGAGAACAAATGTAAGGGAAAGAGAGGGGTGAGATGAATTGGGAGACTGAGATTAACATATGCACACCATCAATACTATGTATAAAATAGATGCCTAATGAGCATCTGCTCTACTCAGGGGTCTGTAGTGGCCTGAATGGGAAGGAAATTCAGAAAAGAAGGGATGTATGTATAACATATGGCTGATGCATTTTGCTATACAGTAGAAACAAAACCAACATTGTAAAGCTACTATATTCCAAATAAAAATTAATTTACAAAAAGAATGAAGGGTATGTGGGAGCATCTCTGCAGTTTCTTTCAGACCTCTACCCCACCCAGCTCCAAGGTTCTGCACTTCCTGATTTAGCCCTTCTGCATGGGTGGGCTCTGCTGGGGTCTCACAGCATAGACACTGGGGAAATCAGATCTAGAATCTCCAGCTTCTGGCTCCTGAATCAGCGTCCCTTCCACTAAAACCAGGTTAAGTAGAAAAGGCCTTCTCTCTGACATCAAGACTTCCATTGGAAGATCTGCCCAGCTAGATGTCAAGAAAGAACCAAATGAATAACCACTATGTTGGGCAACGTCAGTTGCAGGACTTTGCCATCTATCAAGAACCAGCTGAGAGAAGTGGGTCCCACAGATCCATTAGCAGTGAAATGCTTTATGTTCAGACCTTGTTTTCACATTCACACAATGCTAAATATATCCTGGCAGAATGAGAGCCAACACCCAGCCAATTGCCTCTGTGGCCGGAACTGTGTCCTCCTCTCCAATTTGGTCATTAGTATTTGCAATGGTCAAGCGTTTGGGCTCCATTTCTTTTGGCCTCCAATTTCCTTGATGTAGACTCCCCCCACCCCCCACCATGACCTGTCATTATATCCACAAAGAGGACAAAGGCAAAGAACTCTGGACACTGTCAGCTGACTCCTAGGGTCCTTAATTCCTTTTCTGCTTAAAATTCTGGTTATCGACCAAATCTGTCATCTGTTTCTTCAAGGGGCAACCTGGTTTCACCCTGAGAAAGGAGGGTAAAATGTCCTTGGAGTGATTTAATTTTGAATATTGAGATGAATGACTATGCCCTCACGGAATGCTTTCAAATGATGGAACAAAAGAGACTCATTAAACAATTATTACTTTCAGGCAAAATGAGAGAAGTATGCTTAAAGTACAAATGTAGGACAGACAAATCAGCAGCTTAGGGTTATCTGGGGTACTCAAAGAAAGCTTCATATAAAAGATAATGACTGAATTGGGTTTTGAAGGCTAACTAGGAGTTCTCTGGATGGAGTGAGGGGAGGGGTCAGAGAAGGATATTCTGGGCAGAGAGAATAGCATATATCCCCTTTTGTGAGATAAACATTCATCTTTTTAAAGGTAACTCCTAAATTCAAGTGAGTAAATCTTCCCCTTTCTCCTTTGTCTTTTGCTTCTCTCATTTTCCCAGCTAGTTGTAAGGTCTCCTCAGACAACCACTTTGCCTTCTTGCATTTCTTTTTCTTTGGGATGGTTTTGGTCACCGCCTCTTGTACAATGTTATGAACCTCCTTCCACAGTTCTTCAGGCACTCTATCAGATCTAATCTCTTAAATCTATTCGTCACCTCTACGGTATAATCATAAGAGATTTGATTTAGGTCATACCTGAATGGGCTAGTGGTTTTCCCTACTTTCTTGAACCGAAGCCTGAATTTTGCAACGAGGAGTTCATGATCTGAACTACAGTCAATTCCCAGTCTTGTTTTTTGCTGACTGTATAGAATGTCTCCATCTTCGGCTGCAAAGAATATATAACCAATCTAATTTCAGTATTGACCATCTAGGGATGTCCATGTGTAAAGTCATCTCTTGCATTGTCAGAAGAGGGTGTTTGCTATGACCAGTGTGTTGTCTCGACAAAATTCTGGTAGCCTTTGCCCTGTTTCATTTATCCAAGGCCAAACTTGCCTGTTACTCTAGGTATCTCTTGGCTTCCTACTTTTGCACTCCAGTCCCCTATGTTGGGGCTTTCTTGTTAGTTTAAATAGTAAAGAATCCACCTGCAATATGGGAGACCTGGCTTCGATCCCTGGGTTGGGAAGATTCTCTGGAGGAGGGCATGGCAACCCACTCCAGTATTCTTGCCTGGAGAATCCCCATGGACAGAGGAGCCTGGAGAGCTACAGTCCATGGGGTCGTAAAGAGTCAGACATGACTGAGCGACTAAGCACAGCTCCTATGATGCAAAGAACATCTTTTTTGGTGTTAACTCTATAAAGTCTTGTGGGTCTTCATAGAATCATTTGACTTCTTTTGACATTAGTAGTTGGGGCATAGACTTGGATTACTGTGATACTGAATAATTTGCCTTGGAAACAATCCCAAGATCATTCTGTCATTTTTGAGACTGCACCTAAGTACTACATTTCAGAATCTTTTGCTATTAGTCTTCTGCTGACTACCATCCATTTCTTCTAAAGGATTCTTGCCCACACTAGTAGATATAATGGTCATCTGAATTAAATTTGCCCATTCGCATCCATTTTAGTTCACTGATTCCTAAAATGTCAATTAGGGTCACCTAAAATGGATTATTCCAGCCATTCACACTTGAGTGTGAATCAAATTAACTAACTCTCTTCATTAGGAACCAAGCTCACAACCAAGTTGTAGTGATCCCTGACCAACAATTATTTTGTTGATTGTTTGTAGTGATCCCTGACCATCCACTTATTTTGCAAGTCTCCCCTTTCTACTTCAGTTGCGGTTCTGACATCCATTTATCTTTCTTCTCTGCTCAGCTCACCTCTTCATTGCCCAGGCAATTGTTCTATTCTTTCCTGGACCACTGTGCTAGCCTCCAACCTTGCCTCTCTGGCCTCACCTCCAAACTCTTTTTCAATCAGTCCTCTACATAACAGCAAGGATGACAACCCGTCTTGTCATTCCAATCCCTGACTTGCCATATTTTTGTGGCTAAGCTAGCTTCCAGGGTTCCTAATGATCAGACCACTGTGACCGTCCCAGCCCCATTCCATCCACACTGACCTCCCTGGAGGCCCCAGATATATCCTGCCCTCTCACTCCCTGCCCATGGCCCTGCTATCACTCCTCCCCACCCCTCCCCTCCCGGCTACAATCGACAATCCACTCACTTTGACTCAGATTAGAGACGCTTCACTCTGAGAAGTGTTTCTTGACTGTTTCTGAGTCCGGGAAGCCTGACCCTCCTTTGTGCCTCCCTAGCAGACCCCCAGCCAAAGACTGACCCCTTGTGATGTGGAGTCCTCATCTCTCCCTTGGCTGTGCTCACCTAATCCATCAGGAGAGCAATGAAAATAGGTATTCTATAGAAACATGCTAAATAAAATAATACATAAAAACTCCAGGCAAAGGATATTCTCCCAAAAAAAGAAAGATAGACCACATGCTTTTGCAGGCCCCTAGTGAATGGCACCCCACTCCAGTACTCTTGCTTGGAAAATCCCACGGGCTGGGGAGCCTGGTGGGCTGCAGTCCATGGGGTCGCTAAAAGTCAGACATGACTGAGCGTCTTCACTTTCACTTTTCACTTTCATGCATTTGAGAAGGAAATGGCAACTCACTCCAGTGTTCTTGCCTGGAGCATCCCAGGGACGGGGAGCCTGGTGCGCTGCCATCTATGGGGTTGCACAGAGTCGGACACGACTGAAGCGACTTAGCAGCTGCAGCAGCAGTGATGCCTAGCTTTGGAAGATGGAGGACTTGGGAGGCCACTAGTCATGGCAAAAGATGGATCTAAATTCAGTCTTGCATCCTGAGTACCTTCTAGCTGAACAAACAGATTCAGTTGCCTCCTGCAGAGAAGCCTGCCCTCAATCACTCTGATATTTTGTTAAATGAAAGTGAAAGTGAAGTTGCTCAGTTGTGTCCAACTCTTTGCGACCACATGGACTGTAGCCTATCAGGCTCCTCCATCCATGGGATTTTCCAGGCAAGAATAGTGGAGTGGGTTGCCATTTCCTTCTCCAGGAGAGCTTCCCAACCCAGGGATCGAACCCGGGTCTCCTGCACTGTAGGCACACTCTTTACCATCTGAGCCACCTTAGTTTCAGCACGTAGGATCTGACTGCCTGACCAGGGATCGAAACCAGGCCTCCTGCATTGGAAGCATGGAGTCTTAGTCAATGGACAATTGGGGAAGTCCCACCTCAGTATCCCTGGGACCACTCCCCCAACCCCATTACATATTTCAGCAGAGCTACAGCACCATAGATGACCCTTTCTTAAAGTTTATCTTGCATGAAATTACTTTTTCAGTATTTTTTCCTGGCCAGATTGTAAATTCTATGAGGCTAGAGATGGGGCTAATTTGTTCATGGTGACATCACTCAACCTCACACTTGAGCATTACCTAAAAACACTGTTTGAAAAAATACACACAGAATGGCTTCAACTCGGGTTCTTCAAAAAATATTATTATTTGCAAAAAAGGAGCAAACATTAATATAATTATTGATTCTTAAGAGATATGCCAGCAAATTTGGAAAACTCAGCAGTGGCCACAGGACTGGAAAAGGTCAGTTTTCATTCCAATTCCAAAGAATGCTCAAACTACCCCACAATTGCACTCATCTCACATGCTAGTAAAATAATGCTCAAAATTCTCCAAGCCAGGCTTCAGCAATAAATGAACCATAAACTCCCTGATGTTCAAGCTGGTTTTATAAAAGGCAGAAGAACCAGAGGTCAAGTTGCCAACATCTGCTGGATCATGGAAAAAGCAAGAGAGTTCCAAAAAAACATCTATTTCTGCTTTATTGACTATGCCAAAGCCTTTGATTGTGTGGGTCACAATAAACTGTGGAAAATTCTGAAACAGATGGGAATACCAGACCACCTGACCTGCCTCTTGAGAAGTCTGTATGCAGGTCAGGAAGCAACAGTTAGAACTGGACATGGAACAACAGATTGGTTCCAAACAGGAAAAGGAGTACGTCAAGGCTGTATATTGTCACCCTGCTTATTTAACTTCTATGCAGGCTACATCATGAGAAACGCTTAGCTGGAAGAAACACAAGTTGGAATCAAGATTGCCGGAAGAAATATCAATCACCTCAGATATGCAGATGACACCACCCTTTTGGCAGAAAGTGAAGAGGAACTAAAAAGCCTCCTGATGAAAGTGAAAGAGGAGAGTGAAAAAGTTGGCTTAAAGCTCAANGGCTGTTCAGCTTTCAAGCGACATAATGTGTGAGGGGGTGTGTATCTATGTGTGTGTATGTGTCTGTGGCGTCTGTGCGTGTGTTTGCTATGCAATATATTTATGAACTGTAAGTATAATTTACTCTTTTGTCAAAGATCAATCAATATGGGACTTTTTTTTTTGCACATTTAAAAATTTTGTCAGGTAACTCAATATGGGATTTAAAATGAAATGGAAGAAAGAAAAGATGATTAAGGGGGTTGTCAAATCACCAGTCTTTCTATTCCTTCTGGATTGGTCCCTGTTCTGGACTTCTTATATAACGTGTAGAGGCACTACGATATTTTAATATATATAAGGCAGCCCACTGGAGTCCCAATACTATACATTTCTAAACAACAACATTAGATGAAAGAAAAATGTTTAAAATATCAACTAATGATCTGAAGAGCAGGTGTTATTTTGGAATTTCTTGGGGTTTTAAACACAAACCAGGTGTTACAAGGAAGTGATAATTTGAATATTTGATACATCTTGGCATCTGCCTGCGAGAATCAGACCCAAGAGATGAATTTTCCCCAGTAGCAAGAGTGCTAAAGCTCCCTTATACAGCATTCATCAATGGAAGTCATCATTTTAATATCATTAAACAGTGTATAAACTCCTATAAGGATGGTAGTTTGCAGCAACTTGAGAAGTACTAGATCTTTCTAACCTTGGGAGCTGTCATATAACATTTACCCAATGGCTGAGGGAGGACCCCACCCTTTAAGATTTTAAAAATAGTTGACAGGAGTCTTGCCACACCTGCCACGAGCTTAGTGCCTTGGAATAAAATACCGGTCACTGGTCATCATTACCTGGGGTCATGGCTCTAAATCATCACTGTCTTGTGTTCTTCCATGGCCAGTGTCCTCGGGAGTGTTCTGTGTGCAGGAGACACCTAATAAATATTTCTCACTGATGTTTTGGCTGTTCCCATGTGAAGGGAAGAAAATAACTTCAATTAAAACCACATTGTGGTGGCTGAATTAGTGCACTTGCTAAAAATAAAACAAATTAAGCTGGTCAGATTCAGGAAAGCCATCATCTTTGGGGGCATTTTTGAAACATTTTCAGAAGCTTTCGCATCATACAACAGAATCTGTTTTTAAAAATACTTATTCATTCAAAAATATGAAAACTCTACCCACAAGTCCAATGGTTATTCTACTCTGGCCAATAAAATTGCCTTCTCTTGGGTGATTTCTTTTCCTCCCCTCTCTTCTCAAACACAAAACTCCAGAACACTGTGATTTTTAAAATAAGAAGATCTGTCGTCATAGAGAGAGAGATGTATAGCTTATTTCAACCTTAGACAATAATTCTCATTTCTCAAAGACTCACTGAACAACATTGTTGTCATTGTTTATAACACAAAATGTTCTTTCCAAAGGACTTTCAAATAAGTAAATAAACTGTAGGATTTCTGCACACTCAGAGTCAAGCTGTCAAGTCCTCAAATAGTTAAGTTGAGCAGTTTACTTAGAAAGGCTGACAAATTTGCTTCACTTCAAAATATCATTAACACCAATAACACATTTGCCCAAGCCTATTTCTAAGTTGTAAAAAAAGATTGCTACAGATTAAGACCCTTGATATAATGCTATAAGCTCCTAACAATGGTATCTTTTATAGTGAAGAGCTACTGCAGACACAAATTGCCCTCTTTCCTGCACCTTTTTCACAAAAATCAATATTAAAGTAGTATCTGCCTTAACTCTCCCATACACTATATGAGAAAAAACCACAGCCATGCTTAGGACAGTTTAGGTCAATAAAGAATCAATACTGTGGTTGAATCTGTAGAAAGATAAAAGACTTAGAACTCTCTATACAGAGACCCATTGTTTTCTCTCTATTCTGCAAAATAGCAGAAGGGTATCACTAGTCTGTGCTTGCTATGGGCCGGGGTTGGGGGAGTAGATATTTTTCTTCACTCTTTTAAGGTCAATGTGCATTAAGTGTTGGTGAAAAGTAAAGGGGGCACAGCCTATAAAGGAGGAAAAGGATTGTAGAAACTATTCCTTCTATGAGATTTTTTGGTCTCTTCTCTAAACAGTTCCTTCATGGGTGGGGGAGGGGCAGGAAGTGGGGATGGGTATAAAGGAGCTTGTTACACAGATGCCATGGTAAAAATGAGATCTGGTGATACCAAGAAATAGAGAGGTGGAGAGTCTGGATTAAAAGCTTGGCTATGTTGTGTGTGTGCAATACTTTGGCAACCTGATGTGAAGAGCTGACTCACTGACGCTGGGAAAGATTGAGTGAAGGAGAAGGGAATGACAGAGAATGAGATGGTTGGATGGCATCACTGACTCAATGGACATGAGTTTGAGCAAACTCTGTGAGATAGTGAAGGACAGGGAAGCCTGGTGTGCTACAGTCTATGGGGTCACAAAGAGTAACACATGATTAAGTGACTGAACAACAACAATGTTGTGTGGTCTTGGGCAAGTTATTTTACTTATTTTTTAAGCCTCAGTTTCCTCATCTGCAACAAAATCAAAGATGACAATACTAGCTGACTTTTAGAATGTGTAATAGGTATTAAATAGGCTTACTAATAGCACATGGATGACTAGTTCTCAGCACTCTGGCTATTAGGCAGGACCACATGACCAATTTTGACCAATGAACTGTAAGAGGAAGTGATGCATTTCACTTCCACGCTGAGTCAGTGGGCAGCCTTGCCTTTCTCTCACTCCATAAAATGGTAAACTTGGAGGTCTTTTGTTGAGGAGTGGGACCACTAGATCAAAGCCTCCTATGTCTCTGGGACAGCACACACAGGATGATTGTCCTAGAGGGTCACTCATATCTGCAGGATTACTGTGACACTGGTATCATCCGAATTAGACTTATGGAATTTCTGGTCAACGTTTTATTCCTTTCTTTCCTGGAGCTACATTTCTTCAGCAATATGTATATCGCATGCTTTTCTTATTTCACGCCCAAAGGTTGAGACGGATCTTCTTTAGTGGTCTATACATTTTTCTCCCTTAGATTGAGTCGCAAAATGTTCCTTGAAACTTCTCTCATTCTGCTAACTACAAACATTGAGTAATATCCTTCCCCAGCTTGTTACTGTTTCAGGATGAATAATCAGAGAAAAATGCAGTGCACTATTTACTTATCTAATTAGACAGAATTATTGATTAATTTTCAACTAAAGGTTCCCTGCTCCCTTCTTTTACCGTCTCTGATTTCTAGAGAAGTTGAGCTAATAAACACAGGGAGAAGAGAAAGATGTCACACACCGCCTGTTGTCTTGCGGGCACTCAGCACTCAGCCTGGGACAGGTATCCCACCTTCCTGACTGCCACTGTCACTGCCCTGGACACCTGGGGTGACAGCTGAAGCTCTATTTCAGCTCCTGGAACCACAGTGGGATAAGCCTGGTCAGTATACCAGTGAGGCTCTTCCCTAATGGCTCAGTGGGTAAAGAATCCATCTGCAATGCAGGAGACACAGGAGATGCGGGTTCAATCCCTGGGTTGGGAAGAATCCTGGAAAAGGAAATGGCAACCCATTTGGGTATTCCTGCCCGAAAAATTTCATGGACAGAGGAGCCTGCTGGGCTACAGTCCAAAGAGTCAGAAAGAGTCGGACATAACTGAGCAACTAAGCACATACACCAGTGAGCTGTGGTCTTTGCAGTGCAGCATGACCACATCAGCCAAGCAGGAAACTCTTGCCCAGGGCAGATGTCAAGTGAGTGGGAAACTGGGACACAAGTATGAAGCAGTTCTGTCCTGGGCAGAGCAGCGATTGAGGTTATGCTAGCTATGGACCCCATTTGCCTAGAAGTGGCTTGCAGGTGGGCTCATGTACACACTCTGGCTTCTGACAGACTTGTGACCATATCAGGCTGAGCTGCTTTCTAACTGGCCGGTCTTTGGCTACTTCCTTTTCCTCTCCAAGTTTTAATTTTCTCATCTCTAAAATCCGGGTGTTATTAACCTCACTGGGCTATTGTGAAGATTAAATTAGATGTTATAAGGAAACAACTTAACACAGTGACAGGATAACAGTAGCTGTTAGTCTTCTTTTTTTTTTTTTTTTTCCTTTGAAGACCCTTAAAGTGTTGCATTGAATCTGGACTCCAGGTGGGAAAGAAGAAAAAGAAGAAGAAGTATAGTCACATTTATGTATTCCAGGCTTATGTCTTAGGTAACTCTTCTGAGAGAAAGGGAGAGAAAACAATGTATGTACAATAGCAGCTTCAGTGTATTTCTGCTGGATGAGGAGGAGGTTGTAATATTTGGGGTGACAGGACAGCCACCTGCATCCTGCTGTGCTGAAACCCCATTCCGATTCTTGGGGGTTCACTGGAGTCCAAAGAAGCTGAGATGCACTTCATCTCCTTGGGGGTTAAGCCACCCATCAGTCATGTTCCTTCTCTGGCTCACTGCTCTGCAGAATCATTGCTCTTTCAGCCCCCACATAGTACTTATGTCAACTCTGCCAACTGGTTTGGGACAGGCTTAACATCAAAGTATTTTATTTAGATTTTCCCTTCATCTCCAACTGACTCCATCCCAAACTCAGTTTCCTCTTTCCTCTTTTTCAATTAACTACAGTTGCCCAGAGCTGGGGAGATAGGAGGAAATACTAGGGGCATACATCTGTCATCATTTATGTGGTAGTGTATGGGTATGCTGGCATTCAGATCCCTAATAGGGCCTGTTGGACTGAAATAATTCTAGACATATTTGATTTTTGTAAAAGATAGAAGCAACACACAATGAGCCTTTACATCAACCACCCAAAGGGGCATTTAGAGAGAATTTCCAATCTATTCATGATCTGTTATTCCCAGCCCCAAAAGCTTCCATGTTAGAGCAGAATACCTTGGGACTCCATATGTTATGGGAACCCAGCAGAACCAAAATGAACTGAAAGAAGAATGCATTAGATTCAAATGTGGGATGAAACAGTACGCTGGGAGCCCTTGTTTCATTGTCTCTACCTGGGACCCTGGGACAACACAGCCGTCTCAGCCCCATTCAAGTGTGACATTTCTTTTGAATATGACAGTGGCGGCGACCTTGTCATTAACTGATGCTATGAGCAACATTTCAGCTTTCATAATTCAGTTAATTTTCAAGCCACTGGTTACTGAACCCCCAGTATAATTTTCATATAATTAAACCACACACACACATTCTTACCCACAAAACATCCACAAAAGTGACAAACGGCAGAGGAAAACAAAATTGAAAACCCAGAAAAACTAGAGACAAGATTCAAATCTATTTTTGGTTTTCTTTTATTACAGGCGTGTATATGTGGAGGAGAGATGCAAAAAAGTCAGCTGGAGCTGACGAGGGAAGGGAGCAAGGCTAGTTTCTCCATTTCTTTTAGTATTAACACACAAAAATTAAGTACAGCTTGCCATTCTCTCTTTGATGACCGATTACGTATTCCATACAACATGAGGGGATAATATATTGGGTTAAGGAACATAACATTTTTAATTTAGATACAGTTTCTAACATTTTATGGAGATCTAACAAAGAACTTTTAGGTTATATCTTCATGATACCAAGGTTTTCTTTGAAAGTTTAACATTTCAACAATGTACTTAAATATCTAGTAACTGAAATTCACATAATGACTTTAAAGGAGAACAACTAGTTTCATTTGTAATAGCAGAGGTTTGAATTCATGCTGAAAAAATCACTATATCAGAAAATGTGTTTGTTTTCATATATAGGTCAGGTGAAATCTGCCAGGTATTAGCCCTCACCGTGGTGTTCTCTGAGCTTTTTATTTGCATGGGCAGCAATACAAAATTCAGAAAATTTAGTTTCTTTCCTAATAGGATATGATCTTTTCTCACCCACATAATCTTATTTTTCTCAAAGTGACTTGTCATATCACTATGAGCCCTTCTCTCTCTTGACCTTGTTTAAATAACATCACAATTTTAGGATATTTTATCTGCTGCTAAGAGACATTCAAATTAATATTAGCCTTATGCTGATACTATGTTTCAGAGGGAAAATACATATGAAACTTAGGGATTTGAGAGGATTATTAACCAGATTGTAAATCCCTTGAAATCAGTTTTATTTCCTCTCTCTGTTCTTTTTTTTCCCCTTCACTATCATTCTCTTTTAATCTCTCACTTTCATAGCCCCATCTGCCCTTTATAATTCCCTATTTGTACTCAGTGGGCAGAAAAAAAGAAGAAAATAATAAATATCAAAGAAATGTTATTTTTAAATCTTGTGGTCTCACCTCTCTCATATGCAAATAAGGTAAATAGAATCTGGCCCAGATTTACACAATGGGTCAGTTACAAACCCACCATTTACCAAGAGAGAAGGCAGTGGCACCCCACTCCAGTACTTTTACCTGGAAAATCCCATGGATGGAGGATCCTGGTTGCCTGCAGACCATGGGGTCGCTAAGAGTCGGACACGACTGAGCAACTTCACTTTGAATTTTCACTTTCATGCATTGGAGAAGGCAATGGCAACCCACTCCAGTGTTCTTGCCTGGAGAATCCCAGGGATGAGGGAGCCTCGTGGGCTGCTGTCTCTGGGGTCACACAGAGTCAGACACAACTGAAATGACTTAGCAGCAGCAGCTGCTTAGTTGGGGGAACAAAAACACCTGAGCCTTAGCATCACACTCTGCTTGGGCTTGGAGTGATCAAACATGCTGCTGCTGCTGCTGCTGCTGCTAGGTCGCTTTAGTCGTGTCCGACTCTGTGC
>SJYV01053817.1:117329-203876 GCA_006410875.1 Neotragus pygmaeus
AATGGCAACCCACTCCAGTGTTCTTGCCTGGAGAATCCCAGGGATGAGGGAGCCTCGTGGGCTGCTGTCTCTGGGGTCACACAGAGTCAGACACAACTGAAATGACTTAGCAGCAGCAGCTGCTTAGTTGGGGGAACAAAACCACCTGAGCCTTAGCATCACACTCTGCTTGTGCTTGGAGTGATCAAACATGCTGCTGCTGCTGCTGCTGCTGCTAGGTCGCTTTAGTCGTGTCCGACTCTGTGCGACCCCTAGATGGCAGCCCGCCAGGCTCCCCCGTCCCTGGGATTCTCCATGCAAGAACACTGGAGTGGGTTGCCATTTCCTTCTCCAATGCATGAAAGTGAAAAGTGAAAGTGAAGTCGTTCAGTTGTGTCCGACTCTTCGAGACCCCATGGCCTGCAGCCTACCAGGCTCCTCTGTCCATGGGGTTTTCCAGGCAAGAGTGCTGGAGTGGGGTGCAATCACCTTCTCCGGATCAAACATGCAGTGTGGTAGAAAGCATTGGGTTGGCCAAAATGTTTGTTCATATTTTTCTGCAACATCATATGGGAAAACACAAATGAATTTTTTGCTCAACCCAATAAAAGTGCCCCAAACTTGAAGTAATTTAAAACAAGAGTAGTAAAAATTATAGAATGCATTGCTGTTGTTCAGACACTAAGTCATGTCTGAGTTTTTGCAACCCCATGGACTGCATCATGCCAGGTCTCCCTGTCCCTCACTGTCTCCTAGAGTTTGCCCAAGTTCATGTCCATTGAATCAGTGATGCTATCCAACCATTTCATCCTGTGCTGTTCTCTTCTCCTTTTGCCTTCAATCTTTCCCAGCATCAGGGTCTTTTCCAATTAAATGCATAAATGATAGTACAAAATGATATACAGTGACTTGTTACCATTGTTTAATTATTGTCAGTGGGATTTCTTTCATTAATGATGTTCAGAGTACTTTATGTCTCCCAAATCAGTATGAAAAGTGGGTATTTTCTCCCTTTGCCTTTATCTTTATTATTTAATTCTGTAACTTGACTCACTGTGTATCTACTAGGCTTTGGGATACTTGGAAAGGGGATAATCTCTTAATAAGAGGACTGGGAGAATCAATAGGTATGGGTCCCAGGCTCACCAGTAACTCAACTTCCTTATTTGTTTTCTTTGCTATTGTTATTCGTTATTTTGTGAAGATTCGAGGCATCAGAATGACCACCCTTTGAAACAAGAACTGAACAAAGGAGAGCTGCTCCCTTGCCAACTGTTCATATTTCAAAGGAAAGGAAAGACCTTCCCCAATTCTCCAGAGAGCTGAGCCCACCATCTAATGGATCTTGATGTTAGAAAGACTTCCATGATACTCCACTCACATCCTCCTCTTCTGAATTTCTTCTCATCACTCTCAGTTAGAGCCCAGGTTCAGGGGAGCTAATTTTCCCCTCTCCTCCAGTCCCATGCCTTTCTGATTTTAGCAGATGCCTATCAGCTTCCCCCTGGTCTCTGCTGAGCCAAGCTCTACACATTAATTCTTTTAATCTTTCCTCATAAATCAGTTTATCAGGGCCCTTAATCATTCTTGACAGATGATTTACCCAATAGTTTACCATCAGAATGTGAGATCATTGTCTTTGAAAGTGTATCAATATAAATTATTTAAAAAACATTATTAGTACTGAGTCCTTGGAGAGAGAGGCATAGAGAAGCACAATGTCTTTAATGAGAGCTAGGTCAAGAATTTCAGAGTCTTAAGTGAAAATATGCAAATAATTGTCATGTTATCCAGAACTATGAGCCAAAACAAGGAAAATTAGCTTTCCCACTTCATGGAAAGTAAACATAAGTGTTATTTCTAAAAGCTATGCTGACCATTTAATACTTTGTGTAGTAGTTAAGTCAAGGAACTTTTAAAAAAAGTTTTACTGCAACTCTTAAAGAACGAACAAGTTCTCATAATAAAAGCCAGCTATATTCCCGGGCAGTGCTTGCCTCACCTTCATGCTCTTGGCAGGGGTACTTGTGAAGGAGGTGAAGGGAAGAAGAAAAAGAACACTGTATTTTCTGTTCAGCATTGCATATAAACTTCCCAACATGGCCTAGGAATTTTTCAAAAGCTCTCTGATCTTTTTATAGCCTGACATCATATTCCTCTATAGTGACATCATGGCTTTTAAGGATTGGAGTCCAGTGGCACTAGTATCTTAAAATGCTCCCAACCCATCAAAAATTGGCATTTGATACTTTTCCTTAACAACCGTAAGTTTCCAAAGTTTTCTTTGGGTTTTGAAGACTTCAACTTTAGATCCCAGATAAGTTTCTATGTGTTTACAAACTGCGAGGCCAAGCCTGTGAATAGCACCCTATAAAAGAGGCCTGGCTGGCAAGGTGGCTTTACTGGAGGGAAGTTGGATGGAGAGCAAGAAGAGAGACGAAACAGAACACAGGGTGGTTTCCAGCAGCAAGACGCTCTTTTTCTCCAGGTTCATCCATTCACACGTCCCTCCCCATTCCCTGTGCATCTGCGCTAACCAATAATTTTCCCCACAAGACCAAAATAGAAAAAAAAAAAAAATCTAATCTTCCCCATGATGCATCAGAAACTGATGCTACTGGGCTCCCTTCCCAGAGACAGAAGCACAGCATCCTTGTTTCTAAAAGACCTCCAAGGCAGATGGAGATTCTGTGTGGCATGGTCTCCAGCAGGCAGAGTAGAGACTCCCTACTCTTCTCCCTTCTCTTCCCTTCCCAGGAGAAGCTAGTGGAGCAAGATGGTGGGATTGGAACACTGAATCCCTCTTGGTGCCTGTGAGAACAGCCTCTCTTTCTGCAGGAAGCAACCCATCCATCACTTTTATTGGCTTTTCTTTTTATATCCATGATGGTCTTCTATGTGCCCTACTGGGCATGATTGGCACATGGCTTCACCAACTGTAGTAACTCCCACATAAGGTCAACAGCCCCAAAACTGGTCTGCTCCTTCAGGGAAAGAAAGGCACTGCTCATGCACTCAACTGCCCAGGCAGCATCAAGTTGCTTTAAAAGTGGCTAAGCATCCCCTTCAGTCTCTGCACTTACCGTGTCATGGAACACTTCTGAACAGTTTTGAACTGGCACCCAGCCACCACACTCTGAGCAGAGCAGGGCCAGAAGACTAACTAGGCCAGTGGGCCAAATGCAGCATTTTAGTAAATAAGTCTTTGTTAGACACTTATGAATTATCCATGGCAGATTCTTCCCACTACCATGGCAGAAGTGTGTAGTTGTGACAGAGTATATGGCCCGAAGCCTAGCCTATTTATTACCTGGCTCTTTAAGAAACACTCTATGGACCCCTCTTGAACTAGGATATACTAAGTAGCAGAAAGGTGGAGTAAATTTCAGTTAAGTGTACACCACCCACCTGGATGGCACCCCCTCTCCTTCCAAGAAGAGACGAAGTTTGATATTTCTTGAAGACTGTTTGCCCTGACCTGGACTGTTCTTTCTAGAAAGGAAGATGCCAAGGTGTTTGCTTTGTACTTCAGCACACAGGCCTAGGGAAGATTTACACATCAATTATCAAGAAGAAAGCCTTTCCGGACCGTGTGTGCGCGCGCATGCACATGACTTGCACGCTCCCCGCATGTGGGTTTACAAAACCATTCCAAGGCCAATCCAAGTCACTACAAACTTGCTGTGAGAATAACCAGCTAGAGCCCACTGACCATGTTCATAAAGGAGTCCTTTTGTTAAAGAAAGCCACTCTGGACGAAGGAGGGAAGGGGCGGGGAGGAGGTACAGCCTGCCTGTAAGAGGGTTTTAGCACTTCAATCAGAAACAGCTGTGACCAGTTTAATGCTATCACAGGGCTCATATAGAAGTGACATCACGCAGAACTAAAGTTTGGCCAAGGAGTTTTACTGGCAAATACCTTCAACTCTAAGGATTTGGTTACAAATTTGTATGTGGCATATGTTTTCTGAATGAATTCACAACTGGGACCCAAGACCATATCACATCCCCTCCTGTGACTCAGGGGGCTGTAAACAGGGTGGTGAGGTTTTTTTATGCTTTGAATTAAAATCTTTATTAATTTTCAGCTAAAGGGAAGTAAATGAATTTGCCATCATCCCAGTTTATTATATGTCTAACTAGAAAGATTTTCACAATCAGACCAGTATCCTGGCCAAGTAGGAGGAATGGGGAGGCACTTTATATTCTAATTTCAAACTGCAGGGTGTCCCAGGTGTACTGTATAGGATTTCCTGTAATTTACCAGCAAAATAAGCAGTCTACAGGAATGTGTTTGCCATACTGTACATTTGTATTAATTACCCAGCAGGATAAAGTGATTTCTTTGTGATAGAAAGAGATGTGGATCTACAGGAAAATCATTAAACCAAACTGGGAAAAACAGACACTTTTCTGTTGTTAAACAGTTTGGCTGGATTCAGGATTGGAGGCTGGAAGTAGGTAATTGGTAGCATTTTTCTCATACTCAATTTTCTCCAAGAAAAGAAAAATAGCCACTCCAACCAAAACTAATAAGCAAAGCTGGAAGTGCCAACCTGGCCTCTGAAGTGTCTTGAGAAGTCTGGGTCATGGTGCTTTCCTCCAAGCAGCATGATCTCCTCAGATGATAACTTAGGATATGCAAAGTTACAACAAGGAGACAAAGGAATCAAAGTTTAGTGAACAAGACAATGAGTACCAGAAAGTTCAGCAATGGAGAGAGAACTGCAAAATTAAGTGGTGAAGAAATCTTTATTGATAGGGCCAGATGTAGGTGGATCAACCAGAAGTACAATCTAGGTTGTTGTTGCTATTCAACGGCTCTGAGTCCTTGTGACCCCCAGGACTGTAGCCCACCAGGCTCCTCTGTCTATGGGGTTCTCCAGACAAGAATACTGGAGTGGGTTGCCATTTCCTTCTCGAGGGTAACTTCCCGACCCAGGGGTCGAACTGGTGTCTCCTGCATTGCAGGCGAGTTTTTTTACCGCTGAGCCACCAGGGAAACCCATAATCCCGGTAGGCCTGGAGAATGGGAATTCCAGGCAGTGAGGGGCAGCAAGGAAGGAAGGATGTAAGATGAGGAGCCAGGTATAAGCCACAGGGGTTCAGGTGGTAGAGTATGGCTAGAGAGGACTCAGTATGCGCTCAGTGTGGAAACATTGAAAAGAAAGGAGGGAGTGGGGCCAGGAAATAACCATTGTTGAGCACATACTTTGTACCAGATGCTTGATGAGCTAATTGAAGCATCACAATTCTTTGACATTGGTGTTACCATCATNATTATATGTCTAACTAGAAAGATTTTCACAATCAGACCAGTATCCTGGCCAAGTAGGAGGAATGGGGAGGCACTTTATATTCTAATTTCAAACTGCAGGGTGTCCCAGGTGTACTGTATAGGATTTCCTGTAATTTACCAGCAAAATAAGCAGTCTACAGGAATGTGTTTGCCATACTGTACATTTGTATTAATTACCCAGCAGGATAAAGTGATTTCTTTGTGATAGAAAGAGATGTGGATCTACAGGAAAATCATTAAACCAAACTGGGAAAAACAGACACTTTTCTGTTGTTAAACAGTTTGGCTGGATTCAGGATTGGAGGCTGGAAGTAGGTAATTGGTAGCATTTTTCTCATACTCAATTTTCTCCAAGAAAAGAAAAATAGCCACTCCAACCAAAACTAATAAGCAAAGCTGGAAGTGCCAACCTGGCCTCTGAAGTGTCTTGAGAAGTCTGGGTCATGGTGCTTTCCTCCAAGCAGCATGATCTCCTCAGATGATAACTTAGGATATGCAAAGTTACAACAAGGAGACAAAGGAATCAAAGTTTAGTGAACAAGACAATGAGTACCAGAAAGTTCAGCAATGGAGAGAGAACTGCAAAATTAAGTGGTGAAGAAATCTTTATTGATAGGGCCAGATGTAGGTGGATCAACCAGAAGTACAATCTAGGTTGTTGTTGCTATTCAACGGCTCTGAGTCCTTGTGACCCCCAGGACTGTAGCCCACCAGGCTCCTCTGTCTATGGGGTTCTCCAGACAAGAATACTGGAGTGGGTTGCCATTTCCTTCTCGAGGGTAACTTCCCGACCCAGGGGTCGAACTGGTGTCTCCTGCATTGCAGGCGAGTTTTTTTACCGCTGAGCCACCAGGGAAACCCATAATCCCGGTAGGCCTGGAGAATGGGAATTCCAGGCAGTGAGGGGCAGCAAGGAAGGAAGGATGTAAGATGAGGAGCCAGGTATAAGCCACAGGGGTTCAGGTGGTAGAGTATGGCTAGAGAGGACTCAGTATGCGCTCAGTGTGGAAACATTGAAAAGAAAGGAGGGAGTGGGGCCAGGAAATAACCATTGTTGAGCACATACTTTGTACCAGATGCTTGATGAGCTAATTGAAGCATCACAATTCTTTGACATTGGTGTTACCATCATCCCCATTTTAGTGATGAGGAAACTGATGTTCACAAAATGTAAATCACTTATCCAAGGTCCTGAGGCAATTAAGGGAAATAGCCATATATTCAGAACAACATCTGTTCACTCCAAGGTGTATTTTTATGCAAAATGATTTGCAGCCCCACTTGCCCATCAGAATACTACTTGTAGCTGTAAAATACAGTCAACATTTAATAGCCGCTCTGGGAGATTGGGGTTGGGGCCCTCCTCTGAAGGTGTTTCTGAAGCTCAGGCAGTAGTGTGGACTTTCCCCCTCACACAGTGAAGCTATTTGAATAACTTCTGTACTTTGCCACAACCCTACAGACCCTCCATGCCCACGAAGTTCTTTGCATCCACCCTAAGTAATCTGATTGCCATCACCTAAGCTTCCAGGCTATACTTTTGAACTGTGGTGTTGGAGAAGACTCTTGAGAGTCCCTTGGACTACAAGGAGATCCAACCAGTCCATTCTGAAGGAGATCAGCCCTGGGATTTCTTTGGAAGGAATGATGCTAAAGCTCAAACTCCAGTACTTTGGCCACCTCATGAGAAGAGTTGACTCATTGGAAAAGATTCTGATGCTGGGAGNCTCTTGAGAGTCCCTTGGACTACAAGGAGATCCAACCAGTCCATTCTGAAGGAGATCAGCCCTGGGATTTCTTTGGAAGGAATGATGCTAAAGCTGAAACTCAAGTACTTTGGCCACCTCATGAGAAGAGTTGACTCATTGGAAAAGATTCTGATGCTGGGAGGGATTGGGGGCAGGAGGAGAAGGGGACGATCGAGGATGAGATGGCTGGATGGCATCACGGACTCAATGAATGTGAGTCTGAGTGAACTCCGGGAGATGATGATGAACAGGGAGGCCTGGCATGCTGCGATTCAAAGAGTTGGACACACCTGAGTGACTAAACTGAACTGAAGAGATACCAGTGTTGAATGCTTGATGCCAAGAGTGGCAGATGTGGCCCTTCACTTACTGGAAGATTAAAGAAGACAAGCAGGTGAATAGTGATTCCAAGTGGACAGAAGGCAGGGGTCAGATGCAGTCATTCCTGGGCTCATGTGCCAGGCCTGTCAGGGACCTTCTGCCTGGTGCTGATCTATTTGCTGAAGTTCTTAGAGCTTTAGTTTCCTCACCTATAGCATGTGAACCTATGCAGGGAGCTGAGAGACAGCATATTAAAAATATCCAACAAGAGCCTAGCATGGGGAAGTGTTTGATATATTTAACCGGTACAATTACATTAGAAGGCAAATGTGATTCCCGGTGTTATGATTTCATCATCCCTGGAGAACAGGATGGGAGAGAAGATGGTAGAGAGAGAGGGGTATGCCGAGGGGGAGCCCCCTCTCCCATCTGAACCAAAAGCAGAATTTACAATGTGAGCAGATTTCTTCTCTTGAGAGTCCCTTGGACTGCCAAGAGATCAAACCAGTCAATCCTAAAGGAAATCAACCCTGAATATTCATTGGAAGGACTGATGCTGAAGCCGAGGCTCCAATACTTTGGCCACCTGATGTGAAGAACCAACACAGTGGAAAAGACCCTGATGCTGGGAAAGATGGAGGGCAAGAGGAGAAGGGGATGACAGAGGATGAGATGGTTGGATGGCATCACCAACTCAATGAGCATGAGTTTGAGCAAATCTCAGGAGCCAGTGAAAGACAGGGAAGACTGGTGTGCTGCAGTTCATGGGGTCACAAAGAGTCGAACATGACTTAGCGACAGAATAACAAAAGACAAGAAGAAACAGCTCAGAGAGGTGAACTGACTTGCCCAAGCTCTCACAGTTCACCCACAGGAGAACCTGGCCTTAGCCCTACTGACTTTTCTTCCTCCAAATCTGCTGATGTTGCCTGTATGACCTGCTGCAGCCACATCCTGTATTCACTCGGTATGCGTTTATTTTTTTAATATTTATTTATTTGGCTCTCAGTTGCGGCACCTGGACTCCAGCTGTGGCTGGTGGGCTCAGAAGTCACAGCACATGGGCTCAGGTGCTCTGTGGGTTGTGGGATCCTAGGTCACCGACCCAAGATCAAATCCACATCCCCTGCACTACAAGGCAGATTCTTAACCACTGGACTGCCAGGGAAGTCCCTCGGTATGTGTTTATTGAGCGTCTGCTGCACTGGACTCTGATGATGCAGTGAGGAAACGCAGGGCGGTCTGGGAAGGAGGGTACCACCATCTCCTTTCCTAGCTGACACCTCCCATCATGCCTTGACTCTCTGGAGAGGAGCAAGGCATCAGAAAGCAGGCAGTGTGGAATAAAGCAGCTCTTCACTAATAAAAAGGGTGGTGCATAAATAATCAATACTGTAGACTTCTGCACAAAAAGCCCATTTCCACTGATTTATATCCTCTTTTAGAAATAACCTGTACAATTATATTGCACCCATAAACAGACTGATGTAACAGAAAGCTCATCATAGCTTGGGCACCATTTACCAACCTACTATTTAGTCCCCAGGATTTTAAGTAAATTAGATAATCATTTAAATGAGACTGCTGAAACTGTTTGGCAGAGAGGGAGAGGGAGAACACAACAGCGTCTGCCAACTTAATTCTCAAAATAGTAGAAGGTGGACTTCCCTGGTGGCACGGTGGATGAGAATCTGCCCGCCAATGCAGGGGACGCGGGTTTGATCCCTGGTCCAGGAAGATCCCACATGCCCTGTGGGGTAGCTTGGCTCATGCGCTACAACTGCTGAGCCCTCTAGAGCCTGTGGGCTGTAACCACGGAGCCCATTCGCCACAATTACTGAGGTCTGCACACTCTAGGGCCCACGAGCCACAACCAATGGGCCCCTGTGCTGCAGCTACTGAAGCCCACGCACCCTAGAGCCTGCACTCCACAGCAAGAGAGGGCGCTGCAGTGCAAAGCCTGCACGCCACAGCTGGAAGAGTGGCCCCCACTTGCAGCAACTAGAGAGAGCCAAGGAGCCAATGAGGGGGGCTTCCCTGGCAGTCCAGTGGTTGAGACTCTGCCCTGCAATGTGGGGAAGGAGGCTTCAGTCCCTGGTCGGGGAACTAAATCCCACCTGCCATGGAACAGCTAAGTCCACCCACGACAACTAGAAAGTCCAAGCACCTCAGTGAAAGATCCTGCATGAGATGACAAAGACACCAACCAAGACCCAATGCAGCCAAATGAATACGTAAATGAACATTAAAAAAAATAATCCAGTGAGATCTCATTTCAACTCAACTGTGCCTCCAACATTAACTGAGCACCTGTGATGTGCCAGCAACTCGGATGGACACCAAGGGCAACAGAAATGATAGCATCCCACGAGGTGGGTGTTGAGGCTGCCATTTTTGTTCACCCTACATCACCATCCTTGTGCAGAGCCTGAGACACGGGAGGTGCCTGATGATTATCTGATTAGTGAACAAACCAAAAGCAGTGTCTCTCCTTACAGCATCCTAATGAGGTGCTAATAATAATAACAAACGTCCATGTCTTACCCTGATAACTCCGGATTCCCACAAGAGGGACCTGAAGATGCTGACAACAAGGAGCAAGGGTGTATTTAGAGCAAAGGATACAGAGAAAAGAACCCAACAGAAGTGGAGCAAAAAGGAAAAAAATAAAGAAGAGCACAGTGGATCTGGGAGAGGGGAGATTCCCACTTGGAAGTCAGGCCTGTGCCTCAGTTTCCCTCCACATTCCCACCCCCGACAGGCACACACCTCCCATCAGTGAGGGCGGGGCTGTCAGGCCACAAAGCTCAGCACAGAAGGGCTTGCAAAGCCACATACACGTGTGCACGTGCTGGGTGAGCACCACGCCCGTCGAGGAAGATGCTGCTCTTCACTTCTCAGTGATCCAAACAAAAGGGAGCCGGCATTTTCTCTCAAGGACACACGGTCCTCCATCTGGGGAAGTACCTTCTCAGGGAAGCGGAGGAAGGAAGGCTTTCGCGTTGGCGGCAGTCGTGTTCCTCTGGGGCACAGTCGTCTGCCCAGGCAGCACGTCTTCTGTGATCTCTGCCGGTGAGCACAGGACCGACGAGGCTCAGGGCACCAGTATGAAACAGATCTGGGGGAAAGTTGGAGGCCTAACCTTCTCCCGGCTGGGGCTGTTGATCTCCTTCATCCTGATATTCTCAGATTCCAGGATCTCAGCCTCAACAAAGCCTCAACAAAGCCTTCCTGAGCACGTGCCCTGTGCGAGGCGCACCCACGGGAACCAGTCAAACATTCCTGGGCGGAGCAGACGAGCCCAAGTCCCTTCTCTGGTTAACATCAACCTAGTGGCTGATTAACCGAGGGGCTTCCCCGGTCATTCAGTTGGTAAGAAATCTGCCTGCAATGCAGGATGCCCAGGTTCAATCCCTGGGTCAGGAAGATCCCCTGGAGAAGGGCATAGCAATCCACTGCAGTATTCTTGCCTGGAGAATTCCATGGACAGAGGGGCCTGGCGGGCTATAGTCCACAGTGTCACAAAGAGACATAACTGAGCAAGTAATACTTTCACTTTTTCAGCAGCTAAAGACGGGGGTGGGGTGGGGGGGAGTTGGCATCAGGTTAAGTTAGAATGCCAGCTTGGCCCCTGCCCAGCTGTGTGACTTTACAGATGTGGCTTAACCTCTAAGTTTCTTCAGTTGTCAAGGGAAATAAGAAACTGTTTTGTAGAAATGGATGGAACCCTCATGCATCAGTGGTTTAATAGAGGATCTTGGTGTAAAGCAGGCATTCGGACATGTGATTTCAGGGACTTTCCTGGTGGTCCAGTGGCTAAGACTGTGCTTCCACTGCAGGGCGTGTGGGTTCGATCCCTGGTCTGGGAAGTAAGATCCCACATGCTGCACAGTGAGGACAAAAAATAAAAATAAAATTTAAAAAAAGCATGATTTCAAATGATGAGTATCACACCTTTCACTTGGAAAAGTGAAAAAAAGTGCTCCTTGGAAGAAAGGTTATGACCAATGTAGACAACATACTAAAAAGCAGAGATATTACTTTGCCACCAAAGGTCTGTCTAGTCAAAGCTATGGTTTTTCCAGTAGTCATGTATGGATGTGAGAGTTGGACCACAAAGAAAGCTGAGTGCCGAGAAATTGATGCTTTTGAACTGGGACTCTTGAGAGTCCCTTGGACTGCAAGGAGATCCAACCAGTCAATCCTAAAGGAAATCAATGCTGAATATTCATTGGAAGGACTGATGCTGAAGCTGAAACTCCAATCCTTTGGCCACCTGATGCAAAGAACTGACTCATTCAAAAAGACCCTGGTGCTGGGAAAGATTGAAAGTGGGAGGGGAAGGGGACAACGAAGGATGAGATGGTTGGATGGCATCACCAACACGATGGACGTGAGTCTGAGTAAACTGGGAGTTGGCGATGGACAGGGAGGCCTGGTGTGCTGCAGTTCATGGGGTTTCAGAGTCGGACACGACTGAGCAACTGAACTGACTGACTGACACGTTTCACACAATCATGGCATTTAAACATTTTAATTACTCCTCTGCCTCACACACTAGATCCCATGACCCACTGAGGGTAAGGACTGAGTTTTGTTCGTTTGTGTCCCTGTGGCACACAGAGGCCAGCAGAGTGGAGGGCTGAATAAGGGACTAGCAGATAAGATAACAGACACCCAGATTCCACTGCCCAGGGAGGCAGAGCTCTGAGAACGAGGGGAGTCCTAACGTCTGCATCTCTCCACCATCTGGCTCTTCCTCCCCTGGGCAGTGGAGCGACCCCACTTATTTCAGTGAGAAGAAAGGGAGTATGCCCCAGCTTCTGAGGAAAAAAGGCTTTCTCCCGACTATAAATCACTGGATTCCTGACCTTCAATTAGAGTCTCTCAAGCCCTGAGCACAGACGGTCAATGTTATGTGTCCATAGGGCCCATCCATGGTACCCAGATAGACAGTCAAGCATTATTCTAAACATTTCTGTGAAAGCATGTTTCAGAGGAGATTCTCATTTAAATCAGGATTTGAATCATGGGTAAAGGTTATTCACCGCACCATGGGTGGGCCTCGTCTAATCAGTTGAAGATGTTTAAAAAAAAAAAAAAAGACTGACACACATATTACCCGTCCTCCCTACTCTAAAGAAGAAAGACGTTGGTCATTCGGTCAGCAGATGGCCTTTGGACTCAAATTGTAAGTTTCCCCTGGGTCTCCAGCCTACTAGCCTGATCTGCAGATTTTGGACTTGCTGGCCTCCATATTCACATGAGACAATTCCTTAAAATAAGTCTGTCTATCTCTCTGTCTCTTTATACATGTGTGTGTGTGTGTGTGTGTGTGTGTGTGTATGTGTACTCGCACACATGTCATCTTATTATCCTATTGATTCTGTTTTTGTGGAGAATCTGAATACACCAAGCACACGTCGAGTATCCCCAGTTGTAGAGGAGGTGTCAGGATATCACAATATAAGAGAGCATAGCGAGGACTGAAGGAGGCCTTCATAGTGGTCTCATCCAATCCTCTTTCTAGACATTGAGAAACCAAGGCCCAGAGAGGGCAATTATCCGGCTCGGGGTCACACAGCGGGCTGGAGCGGAAGCCAAGAACAGGGAGCATCTAAGACCCTCCACGTCCCTCCCACACGACAACATGAGGCTCTTGGAGTAACATTCAATTTAATTATGTGGATAAACTCAAAGAAAAATAAGACCAGCAGAAGATTTTATTGAGCACTTTTGTGCCAAGCTCTCCGCTGCAGGATTTTATACGCTTATTTCATTTAATCTTCTCAGCAACCCTGCGAGGCAGGCATTAGTATCCTCTTTGACAGATAAGCCATGAGTGGGAGAGGGAAAACAGTTCCCCTGGGGCAAAGCTGCTGGCGTTTCTGGAGGTGGGAGGGGAAGGGGATGCAAGCTCCAGCTTCAACCCTAAATTTGAAGCCCTCTTTGCTTAAGATGCTGCAGGAAAGAACAAGGTTGCAGGACCAGAGATATCTTGGCTCCTGGGGAAGGGGGCGTGTCACGTCATGGCAACCCTCACCCCCCGAGGATTGTTCATGCCAATGACCTTACTTTGCTGTGAATCTCTAGTTCCTGCACATGGCTCTGCACACAAAGGCTTATTTTGACGGGAACACCTGTTCCCTAATCGCTCCAGCTGATGCTGCAATCTCCACGGATTGTGATGTTATTTGCTAATGTGCTGGGCTTCTCGGGAACTTGAAGGCACAGCCAGCGAGGGAGGCGGGGGAGTGGATTTTATTCCTTGCTTGGCAGCCCTTGCCTTGCAGGGGGTGGGGGGAAGGCACAGGATGGGCACGGGGCTCTGAGCCCACATAATCGGATGGGACCCAGGTGGAACTGGTCCTGAAAATAGCCCATTGAGCTGTGAGCAAGTTCACCACTGAGCACTCACCAATAAGCTATTTTATCTGACTCTTGTGAAAGACAGAGATGTCGTCTTTGACACACATCCCCAAAAATAGCCAAGAAAAGAATGGAGGGGAAAAAAAGATCTTGTGCCCGCTGTGAGCCTATTTCTGTACTAAAATCCTTTCTAAGATATAGGTATTGTCCCATTTTAGACTGGAGGAGCCTGCATTTTTGCAGGGTGAATAGAGGCCACCACATCACAAAGTATTGAGCAGGGCAGATGTTTGAAAGCACAGCCTTCTTTCTGCCTCATCACTGCAGTGATGCTCAGCCTCTCCAGGTGTAACAGAATCAGACAGGCTGAGATGATCTACACTGTTCCTCACCCCACCCCACACCAGGTCCAGGGCTTCTGAAAAGTCCCTGCTTGGCATCCAGGTGCCCATGGAGATGCCTCGCTCTTCCCCTGCTCGCTGTCTGCCATCATATAAGGCAGGGACCCCTCTGTGACTCAGCTCTCTCACTGCTCAGAGTTCTATATGAACATGACCAGGTACTTGAATCAGTCATCCATCCAACACACAGTTCCTGAGGGTTAACCGCATGTACCAAGCGTGGTGCTGGGCCCTAAGGACGTGGAGTTGAAGGCACTGGGCTCCGTCCCCAGCTGTCTGGAGCCCATTGGAGGAAAGACAGAGATGCCTAGAGTTGACTGTAGAGAAAGCATTTGGGAGGGAGGATTTCTTGCTGGGAGATCAGAGAGCACTTCTCAGAGGGGGGTGGCATCTGAATGGGGCCTTCGAGGATATGCAGACAGGTACCCAGGAGTTCCTTCAGGGCAGACACCTGATCACCATCATACCCTGTGCTCCTGTGACCCCCCAGCAAAGGCCCCTGTCTGGGGATGGAAGTGTCGTCAAAGATGCATTGAATTGATCTACAACCCCTGATATGCCCTGATGTTCCAAACCATGTTCCCTGGAAAACAGAGTCTAGGCTGGGGATTTTCAGGTGGGTCTACTGGGGAGGTCTCAGAGGCAGAGCATATGCAGGAATGAGAAGCAGCATAGGACAGAGGGAGAGGCTGCGCTGTGATGTGGTCATGATAAAGCCTTCGGTCAAGCCTTGGGGGGTCTGGAGCAGAGATGGAACTTTTTACCTATTACAGCAATGAACACACATACTCACCTGTGAGGTTATTAAGTATCAGCAACCCCACTCTACAGGTGGGAAAACTGAGGCTCAGAGAAGGGAGAAAATGAAGGATGGAGTCAGGTTTTGAAATGAGCTTATGGTCAAAGGGCTTTTGAGGTTCCACATGGTCCAGGGGAAGCCCCTTACAACGTGTCCTATGACCTCCATGGAACCATATTTTTCAACAGGCCATATGACAGGGGTACCATGTGAAGACCCTCCTCTCTGCAACTACTCTGGGGCCTGGCATTAGGAATTTGTTTGATAAATGTAGAAGCCAACCAAAGAACGGATGGGTCAACAAGAGATAAGGATGGAGGGAGCAAAGAAACACTGTACGCGGCATCTGAAATGAACAGCAGTCTCACAGAACAGATGCAGCCTGCCAAGTGAGGTCTGCAGTCTTGGGGCCGCCGTCCCCGTGCAGACGTTACCTCTGAGGAGGTCGGCTTACAGTATCCAGCTCCGAAGACCAGGTTTTCCAGGGAAAGGCTAGACTGCTCTGGTCCTGTGTCTGGGCTGCCTTTCCCAAGCCAGGAGCCTCTTCCCAGGCGAGTAAAACTGTAAAGAAGGGAATTGAAAGAATTGAAAATGTGTCTAATTTTTGTCAAAGGGTGTAAAGGACAAGATGGTGCCATTAAGTCAGCCTCCTTGACGATGTTCCTGGGGAGCCTATGAGATAAGCCATTTAGAAGAGATAGCAGGTGGTCCTAGAGGTAAAGAACTGGCCTGTCAATGCAGGAGACACAAGAAATGTGGGTTCAATCCCTGGGTCAGGAAAATCCCCTGGAGGAGGGCATGGCAATCCAACTCCAATATTCTTGCCTGGAGAACCCCATGGACAGAGGAGCCTGGAGGGCTACAGTTCATGGAATGGCATGAAGTCGGACACAACTGAAGCGACTGAACACGCACCCACAGCTTACCCCCGAGGGATGCTCGGGTGGGACATTTATGGATGCCACCAAGACGAGTGGGTGTAACTGGCACATGAGCTTTGAGGCCAAGGATGTCACACATTCCACTATGTCTATAAATGCCCACAACCTGCCTGATGAGACGCACGGAGGCAGCGGTAACTTAACCACAGGGGAAGGCAGCATGGGACCTTGATCAGAAAGAGAAGGGGAGGCTCCATCTGATGCGGTATGAGCCCTACAACTACTCCTGCCATTGGTACAACCGAGAGTGAAGGCCTTCAACCCCCAGGCCCCTCCTGAACATCTGTTCTTCTGTGGGAGAAGGGAAAACAATATCCACCTCCATGACATGACCACACAGAAGTTTCATAGGATCGTGGATGTCAAAGATTTTCACTCTGTCAACACTAGTTAGAAACTCTGTACCTGTTCCACAGACGAAAATACAGATCCTGCTCACCTCTGCAAATCATCACAAGATCAACGAGCACAGAGAGATGGCAACCATCCATTTTAGGATCAAAGGAGATAAGAAAAGCCCATGTGAGTTGGTGGTGGTTTAGTTGCTAAGTCATGTCTGACTCTTGTGATCCCATGGATTGCAGCCCGCCAGGCTCTTCCATTCATGGGATTCTCCAGGCAAGAATACTGGAGTGGATTGCTATGCCCTCCTCCAGGGGATCTTCCTGACCCAAGGACTGAACCCTTGTTTCCTGCATCTCCTGCAACTGCAGGTGGATTCTTTACCCACTGAGGCCTACCAGGGTTTAAATTCCCGCAGCAGCATTTGCCAGCTCCACGGGGAAAGTTTTAAACCTCCCTGTATCCTCATAAGTCAAAACGGTTGATACCAGCACCTTAACAGTGGGGTTGTCTGAGGAGCCCATGAGTTTAGCCAAGTGCAAGTACAATGTCTAGCAAAGAGCAATGATTCAATAAATTCTAGAAGTTCTTGTTAATAATACCATAAAATCATAAAATCTAACATAACCATTATTCTATTTATATAGCTATTGTTGATAATACCACAAATACAATCCACTCTAATAGAATCATGTCTTGGAAATGTTTAGAACTGAGATTTGAAGCAACCCTACAGTTTAGCTAGAATGTGGATAAATGGAACACTGCAGTAAAAATGGGGAATTTGTTATGAGCTGTGATGCTCATGGCACATTCAGAGGACCGACTGCAAATTAGTCACTAGAATAACTCATCATTGACTTCAGTGTGACTCTGAGCTGCTAAGTCTTCTCAGATGAACTCCAGTTGTACCCAGTTGAGGGTTAAACACTGAGGGTTAAACAGACCTGAGTCTGTTTCAGGGAAGGATCTTTTAAGGTTAATTTTTCATTCTACACCTGCTTCTTCCTGGCTGGATTTAACAACTGATGCTAAAACTGCTTTTCTGGAAAACTGGAGCTTGCCCTACTTGACAGGTATTTCCCATAACCTTAAAGGGTTCCTAACCACTGTGAGTGAACTCATAGGAATCCTTCCTGCAGAACCCAGAGAACAGAAGGCAGCTCTATTTTTACCCCCATCTCTGGAGAAGCCTCAACTCTGCTGGTGAATTTCTATCTGCGCTGCTCTCTGGCAAGGCGACTGCAGACAAACTTGCAAAGAATTATTTCTGTTAGGAAGTTAAACTTTCTACGCAGAGGAGCTGAAATAGCCCCATTAGCAGGCAGAGTCCAGGATGGAGCTCAGCAAGCAGATGGGCATGGTGACCAGGGAAGCACAGCGTGGTCACATCACCCCACCAAGATCTTATTTGCTACACGCTGACCCCAGCAGGGGATCAGGACACTGACCCCTACCCAGCCAAGAGTGGAGACTGGAGTCTCCCCGACCTGCATTTCAACCCCCAGCACTGAGAAGTGCCCTGAAAAGGGACATCAGGAAAGTTCCCTTCCAGAAATTGCATAATACAAGATTCCATCCCTAAATATCTCTGCTCACATGTGTAACCCGCACCCTCATGCATGGGGGAGGTTTGAAGCAAGCTAATGCCACCTCTGGTCCTGCCAGGCATTTTGCACAAAGATGCCTGGGTATCATAGGACATGCTCATTATTGTCAGTTCGGTCCCTCTGTTATGGCATTCATAGAACCTCAGTGCACCTTGAGGCCATGGAGATGCTGGGACAATTCCTGAAGAGAAAGCATGGGACCACTCAGGTGGTCCTACCCTTAAACAAACAGCCACTGGAAGAGGGGGCAGAAAACTGCATGCCGGGCACTGTCCTCATGTGAGACTCTCTGAAATCTATGTGGACAACCCCCATAGTATCCTGGCTTAGAGATGGAGATCCTGTATCTCAGAGATGTTTGGTGACTTTTCAAATAAGGCACAGTTAGAAAGAAGCCAGGTCAGCTGAAGGCAGCAGGTCGAAACCATTCAGCTCTGAGGTTCCCCATCCATGTCCTCCCCAGCCCCCTGTCCACCTCTCCTCTGCCCCTCAGGGAGGCTCAGAGCTGAAATTTGCAGCCTGAGGGAGCTTCTCTGGTCTGGGCTGATGTCCCCTGGGCAGCTCTCAGCATCTCAGCCACACGGGAGACTCAAGAGTAACAAGGAACCCGAAGCGGTCACCCTGCGCCCAGAACCCCAGGACGTGTAACCTCATACCTGATCAGCGGCTGCTGCAGGGCCACCAGGGCGGCGTGGATGGTCACCGAGATCACCGACAGGTGGAAATAGTCGAACATGACGGGCACCTGGTGATGCAGGCCTCTCCGGGGGTGGAAGTGCAGGCCCAGCACACGGCTGCTGATCACGGGGACCCCAGCCATGTCCCTCAGCCTGGAAGGCAGGCAAGTGATTTACGTGAGTGGTGGTGGTGTGTCCCTGCCTCCAGGAGAGTCCACGTGGCAACCTTGCCCACACACAAACACTGTGCACCAATTGGCTTATCCAGTCTCTCCCTGCAAATAACCCTGCTAGGTAAAAACTTTTTTGCCATGATGGGAAAATGAAGGAACCGAGGCTCAGAGATTGAACGCAACCCCCAGGACCTCACGCAGCTGCTATTCGGCAGAGCCGGGCTCACATTCTGCTATCACGAATGCTGAGCTCACCTCCCAGTGATGAAAAGATGACCAGATGCTTCTCCAGGCCCAACAGTGAAGCCCTCCTGGACTCCCATGTCCCAGCGTGCTCTTGTGTTTCAACCCTTGGGCCCCCAGCACAGCACTTCCTTGGTACCACTGTGTTTTCTACAAGAGTCCTACCTCTTAAAGGCAAGAACTGTGACTAAGTCACTGTTGGAATCCCTAACACCAAATACAGAATTGGGCACACAGCAGAAATCTGTCAGATATTTGTTTATCAAAAGGGATATGTGACTGAATGAATAAACGACCTCCAAAGAGCAGTCGAGTCTGATTAGTTTCATCCAGGATCCCCCCTACCTTCTCTCTAGTGTTCTGTAACTGATGGAGACAGAATTCAGTTATTTGGGGGTGTCTCAATATAGGAAAGGACTGAACTGCCTCCAATTTTTCCCACCCTAAGGCTGGAAAAGATTGAGGGCAAGAGGAGAAGGGGGACGACAGAGGGTGAGATGGTCGGATGGCATCACTGACTCAATGGACAGGAGTCTGAGCAAACTTCAGGAGAGAGTGAAGGACAGGGAAGCTTGGTGTGCTGCATCCCATGGGGCTGCAGAGTCAGACACGACTGAGCGCAAGAACGACAACAAAACAACAAGGTGGGAGAAAACAGAGATGAACTGGATGGCATTGAGAAGAGCATGCTTAGGTTCTTACAAAGGAACTAAAAACCAACCCCCAAATCAAACAAACACAAAACTCAGAGTAAGAGCCCTGGTGTTTAACTGGAGGGGAAGAGATGGCGTGAAGAGTCTTGTGTGTCCAGCTGAGATCTTTCATGTGTAGTTTCAAGGACTGAACCTGAGAGCAACTGAGGGAAGGTAGACAGGGGTGACCTGTACCTTGAAGTAAAGAGGAATGTCCTGATAGGCAGGGCTGTCCAGGACAGGGTGGGATCTGTCAGGGAGGTGAGCTCCCCACCCCTGTGCAAGTGCGTGCTCATGGGCCTTTGCAGAGCAGCAGTTTCAAATGCAAGGTCAGGCTAGAGCAGGTTTCCCAGCCTCAGTGATACAGACCCTTGGGAGCTGAACAATGCTCTCCTGGGGAGTGGGGTGCAATCCTATGCATCATGGGATGTTTAGGACTATCCCTGGACCCCACCCACTAGAAGCCAGGAGCACCCACTCCCTGCCCAAAGTGACAATCAGACATGTCCCCAGAGGGACCTCCTGGCCATCCGGTGGTTAAGACTCTGAGCTCCCAATGCAGGGGACATGGGTTCGGGTTTGATCCTTGCTCGGGGAACTAAGGTCCTGCATGCACGCTGTACGGCACAGCCAAAAAATTAAAATGTGAAAAAAATTTTTTTTTTAATAATGAGAAAATGTCTCCAGATTTGGCCAAATTCCCTTGGGGGACACAATCGTCCCACCCACACTAAGAACCACTAGACAGAGTAGACATTCAGAGCCCTTGCACCCCTGACATCACCTGGCATGCTCCTGTGTTTTGATCCTGCTCAGGCCTAAATGGTTCCAAAGGAAGCTGACTGCCTGGGTCATGTTTCAAAGCCTGAAGTCTACCCCCAGGATGTAACAGAGATGCTTTGTCATCCCTAAACCCAATTTATGAAAATTTAAAAATATGGCATTTTCAAGTCCTGCCCGGCCTCTGGCTTCCTGTTCCTCTTAGCTAATCTTATACTCCAAGAAAACACTCTGTTCTGATGGTTATTAAGTTCTTTGTGCTATAGGGAGGAAGTGACACATGGAAATTTGCCCCACACACATCCAGGAAGCCACAGAGAGGAAGATGACACTGATCCCTGGGTCCCGTGCTTGGTCCAGCTTAGATATTCCCTCTCTTAATCCTCATAACAGACCCGTGAAGTACAGAACCTGTAATGAAGCCTGTCTTATAAACGAGACTACTGAGATTTAGAAAAGTGCTGGAATGCATCCAGTGTCTCATAGTCGATGAGCTCAGAGCCCATTGCTGAGTTACATTTGCTTTGGGCCAGTCCCCAGCATGCAGCCTCTCTGTTAACTACTATTCTGATGGCAACAAGGCAATACTTGATCATTTCCCACCCTGGAGGCTGGGTAGGGGGTGACTTCTATGCTAAGTTTAGGATCAATGACAAGGTTCTATGATCCAATGGAAAGGTGTGCCAGGGAGCTATGGATGAACACCTCTGAAGGAAGAGGTATAAGAATATAGATCAGGGGTCTTAATGAAATTAATAAAATAAGTGAATGATAGAAATCCTAGATAGTTGAGAGGGAACCTGAGAACAATAGAGACAAGGACTTCACTTCTGAGTTTATAGCTTAGAAAGAAGGCCAGCTTCATACGGGGCTTCTGAGTTCCACATGGTGCTAGAACAGTAAGTCCTGGGGATGGGGTGAGGAAGATAAGATTTCTCAAGCATCCACGATCCATCCAAAATGTAAGCAGAAGTGATGAGAGAAGCAGGTGGCCAGAAGGGCTTGAAGTGCAGATAAAGACAAGCGTGAGGAATCTGTGATGCTGAGCACAGATCAGTGGCAGGCTCATGGACAGATCCTCCTGTCAGCCAAGCCATGACATTACCATCTACATACACATCAGCAGGTGTCTATTCTCAAAGCAGAGACACAGTCAGGTTTCTAACAGTTTAGTCACAGTCCCTCTGATTCAACGCCCCATGTTATGAAAACTCCCTTAACAATCAGACACATCTCAGGGATGGGATAGTCCTTCAGAAGGGAAGCAAAGCTCTAAAAGGGACTCTGAAATTTGAAGGGTCTGGGAATCGTTCCACCAGCATCAGCCTCTTGGCCACCTGATCTCCTGTTCCCCACTGGAGAAAGTAAAGCATTTGCTGAAGAGGTTGTGGAGTTCTGAAGTGAGGATTAATTTCCAAAAAAGTGGTCAGACTGTGCTGAGATTGTGCTAATAAAATGAATGGAAAAGAAGCACCTCCATTTTCACCTTAAGCCTAATCAGGGGAGTCTTCAAGGGGGCATGCCCTGTGTCCCCTAGAATCGAAGGAATACAGGTCCTGGTGCCTGATGTATCCTGCAAAGGTCCTCAGGAGAGAAGCTGAGGGTAGCTGGGACGGCCAAGGAAAAGTGAACCACAATGGGGTGGGAGTCCGCACCAGCATGAGATGAGGATGAAAGTGCTGTGATCATTATCCAGGAGCCAGATGTGCAGTCCCCAGAGAAGACTCTGCCAAAAGAGCTTCTGGCAAGGAGTGAACGACCCAACCTTAAGAGGCATCATTATTTCAAAGAACTGAAGGGATTGGAGGAGAGGGGAACCAGCTAAAGGGCATAGCTCCAAGGAGTCACAAGCACACCCCAAGAGTAGATAAAGCAGGGATCCAGCACCTACCCTGTGCAGTGTCCTGCAATGGAACCCATGAAGCATGAAGCCCGGCGCCATCTGCAATCTCCTCCCTCCTCTTTGTGCCTGACCCTGAGAGGCCCACACAACCCACGGGGAAGGAGGCAGGAAGCTGTAAAAGAGGCTCCGCAAACCCTTTTGCCACAGTGGGAGTTTCCCACCCTGAGAAATCTCGGAGCTGGGGTGCAGTGGAGCCAAGAAGCCGTGCGGATGAAAAGAAATCACATGTTGAATGATCGAGTTTGGGAAATACATTCTACTGGACTTTTTCATAACTGAAAAAAGAACTATTTATGACATGAAAGAACAGGTGTGACATGACTGTTTCACCTCTAGGGTAGAAGGAAGAGGCCACAGAACAAGCTTAAAGGAAGCAGTTATGAGTAAAAGGAGGGTTGCTTCCTTACTGAATCAGTAGGTTATACATCAGTGGATTTTCAGAGAGTTGAAACATAAAGCAAAAATTCAGTGGAAAAATGAGGATCCTGGCAGAATCTCCTCTGATTCAGAAGGGGCCTTGAGGTTTATAGGCTTATAGAGTCATTAATCTAAAGACCTAATTAATACTGCATTGCAAATGTATGGGGGTGAGTGCTGGAGATAAGAAGGTGCTAGGGAACAAAGCTGGTAAGTCAGGAATTGTCTGTGCCTGCAGCCACTGAGCAAGCTGCCTAAAAGGCACGCAGCTTGAAATGACCACATACATATTCCTTGTCCATGTTTCTTCAGCTGATCAGGAACCAGGTTTCTAAGCGAGGTTCTGAGGTTCATGGCTATCAAGATACCCTAGAGTTGGAGAAGGGCTGAGCAGAGGAAATTGTACCGTCACACTTGAAGGATTCCCAGAACACTCACTGTTGTTCACTGTCCGTAAAGTGCAAATCCACCTTGAGCTGGAAATCGACTTCACTTACCGCTTCTTCCACCTGGAAGAGAAACAACGTTTAAGGATTGCAGGAGTCAGATCTGGTCGAGAGGAAACACTGAGGTGGTCAATTTCCCAAAGTTAAAAAAAAAAAAAGCTCATTGCAAAATAAATATCATTTATGTGTAAACGGAATTTCCATGTTCTATGGAATTCTGGTGGCACAGGGCGTCTGTATTACATGGAAAACGGAAGGGATTTATGTAGTCAGATTTCGGGAAAGTCAATTTACAAGAAAATAAATGTTAAATCAGTTTCCTAGCTTGCAGGACGGTTGAGAAACTTATTTCCCAAAGAGACTTGATCTGGAATCTTCAGAAGCAGAGGTGAAGGGTTCTCTGGCACCTGCTTTGGAAAGGCGAAAGCAGGGAATTTCCACAGAGGAAACCCCACTTGGCTAGAGATGGAAAAATGATGGAGGTGGCATTACTTGTGGCCCCTTCGAGGGGCTGGTGCTATCCTTCAGGTTCGGAGGAGGAAATAAAATCACTTCCCAAGGCAACTCAGCGTCACAAGAAAGCGGACCCTGCATTTTTGTTCTTGCAATCCATTACATTTAACCTTTTATGCTTTCAGACACTTTAGCATTTCACATCCTACCCATGACTGTTTCCATTCTCAGCTTTTAAAAAACTGTATTCATTAACTAGCATGGGAACCTATTTGTTCTACTCGCCAACTTCTCACGTACATCTAAAAGATGGTGGTGACCCCAGGAGTCACTTGCTCATTGATGCCCCCATTCAGGAAACCCAGGTAAGTACCACACACCCGGGACAGGGGCCGTCTCCTCCTCACCCTCAGGCTGGATGGGACCATTCTCCTCTGTGAACTGCAAAACCCCGTTGCTGTTGTTTTCTATCTGAGCATTCAATGCTTCCTATAAAATCATCTCAGCTTTATAACTTTGGGGTTATAAGCCCATGAGACAAATATCGGGTTGGCCAAGAAGTTCACACATGGTACATAAAAATCCAAACAAACTTTTTAGCCAACCCAATATTAACTTCTCAATGGACATGAATTTGAGCAAACTCCAGGAGATAGGGGAGGATGGAGGAGCCTGGTGTGCTGCAGTCCGTGGGTTTGCCAAGAGTGAGACATGACTTAGCAACTGAACAACAACAACAAATTACTGCAGACACCTGTTTAGTCCTCATCGCATTTCTTACTGTGTTTTGAACAAGCAGAAAACACTTGTTTGAACAAGCAGACAACAGGCAGTTTTCACATTTCCATCTCAGGTTTCCAGCTTCTGAAAAAACAATCCCCGATCTGGCCACGCTAAGCTGGCATTCAGAAGCTCCACTTGGCTCAGGGGACTCACTGAGAAACTCCATCTGCCTGTGGCTAAACCCCTTTGGCCATTTTCTTGCTTAGTGTCCCCTGTAATCTGGTATCATTAAGAGACAGACTAGGCTTAATCCGTTCTGGATCTAGGAACAATGCCTCCCCTGTAGAGAGCATTCATGAATAAATGCATCTCGTCTCCACCCCCACCTCTGGGTCTGTTTCTTTATAAGAATGCCCTCATTCTGCAGGGATAGAAGTCTCCTACCCAAAAGCCTCTTCAGAAGCATGTTCCTGGTTAAGCATAACTCAGGCGGAGACATATGGATGGAATTTATCTTTAGCTTCCCAGCGTTTTAAAATTTGTGAAAAAAAATTTAAGCATTTCAAAGTTCACATTTTGCTGAATCCGAGAGATATGAATAAGTTCCTCTCCTGGCTTTGTTTTGCATAATCATGCACCCCGCTTTATACACACAACCCAAGCAACTCAGCCTCTTGTCACCAGCTCCTGGGGAGTGAGACTGGCAAAACCAGCCCTCCTAACCACCTCCGAGCATGCATTTGCCTACTGAGCAAAAATTCACTGTGGGCTCCAGTTTTAAACTTGGTGCAAGGCTCTTTGGAGCAAAGAGAGAAACTCAGGCACAGGATCAGCTGTCGCTAGATGGAGCCTGGCTATGACTTCACTGAGATCCCAATACATCTTTAATTGCAAGATGCTCCAGAAGGCAGTCACTGATTTCTTGAACCATTCACCTCTCTCATTTCTTCATTACCTGCCTCTCTCTCCAAACACACACATTCACATGTGCACGTGCACACACATACACACACACACACACACACACACACACACACACACACACACACACTTGCCCTTCCATTGCCCTGCCTTATTCTGGTTAAAGCGATGACTTCCTTTCAAGGGTGTTTTTTTTGTTTAATTGAAGAAGAACTGACTTACAATGTTGTGTTAATTTCTGCTACTTAGTGAAGTGATTCAGTTATGTGTGTATATATATATATATACACATTTAAAAGAATGTTAGAGTACATACATATATATGTAAAGAATATATAAGTACAATATAAGTAAAAAATATAAAAAAGAATGTGTATGTATATACATTTTTTTAATATTTTTTCATTACAGTTTATCATAGCTTATTGAAATAGCTCTCTGTGCTATACAGCAGGACCTTGTTGTTTATCCATCCTATTTATAGTAGCTTACATCTGTTAACCCCAATCTCCCAGGTGGTTGACTTTCTAGCACCAGGGATCAGTTTTTTTACAGTAGTAGAAACAATAACCTAGCCAGGATTTACAGAAGAGTTACTATGTAGCAGACACTACATAGGACACGTACCACTGCCATACACTATCTTATTTAATGTGGAAATAACTGAAATAAGACATACTTTTCCCACTTACAAATGAAGCCATTGAGACTCAGTGCAGGAAAGTCATTTCCAAGGCTTAACTAGTTAGTGGATCCAAAGCCCAGATTTAGCCAACGGTTCCTCACTTCCTCAGTCTTCCCCCTCAGTCTAACCTGTGTTGTGGGTTGTACAGTCTAAGGTAACTGATTTCAACTCTACTTATAATAGTAAGTCTTGTATCTTCTCTTTCCTTATGAACCTCTTTTCTGAGCTGTACCACAGCTGAGGGGATAAGAAAGCAGCTTTGGAAGCTAAGTTACATGGGTGCAGATCTTGCTCTGTCTTTTAGCATCTGTGTGACCTTGGGCCAACCAACCTAAGTTTGTTTTTCATCTGTAAATTGGGGGTAAAATGGTTATGCTTACTCCTTGCCTACATGCTAAGTTGCTAAGTCATGTCTGATTCTTTTGCAACCTCCATGGACTGTAGCCCGCCAGGCTCCTCTGTCCATGGGATTCTGCAGGCAAGAACACTGGAGTGGGTTGCCATGCCCTCCTCCAGGGGATCTTCCCAACCCAAAGGTTGAACCCGAGTCTCCAGTGGCTCCTGTACTGCAGGCAGATTCTTTACCACTGTGCCCACTCAGCGGGNCCTCTGTCCATGGGATTCTGCAGGCAAGAACACTGGAGTGGGTTGCCATGCCCTCCTCCAGGGGATCTTCCCAACCCAAAGGTTGAACCCGAGTCTCCAGTGGCTCCTGTACTGCAGGCAGATTCTTTACCACTGTGCCCACTCAGCGGGGAAGCCCACCCTTACTCCATAGATCACTGCTTTTGTGTAACTACGCAAGAGAATGCACATAAAAGTGTGTGAAGAAAGGCCATTCTGCACCTACCGTAGCACATGAAATTGTGTGCTGTCTGTGTCAGCATTGTATATGCCTACTGCTCACACCCAGGACTGTGTGCATGTATGACCATGAGCTTTGGCCTCCTGGCCATACGCAATGCTTTGGCTACCATAAACATACATTCCCTAGAGCTAATACATCCATTCCAGAGATACAGCTTTTATGAACGCATCCAATTAACTCTAATTGTCACTCATCTAGATGGAATGATTAATGATAACACTGTTTGCTGCCATAAAGATTAACCCCAACACAATAATAAATTATTAGCTTGTAAAGATAAGTGATTTTCCATGCAGAAGAAAACACAATGTTCCACAGGAACAACATCTTATACAAAATGAACACAGGACTAAGCGCTGGCAACCATGCCCTGTTCATGCTCAGAACATGGCTAGTGGCAACCTCATGTGATCTCAACTTGAGTGTTGAGTGCAGACCTTGAAAAGATTTGAACTCAGGGGCAGGAAAGAGAGTCTGATGGAATTCAGATGGAATAATGACTGAGATACCTGAGTCATATTCAAAACCCAGCCTCCAATTATAACCATCCTGCCCAGGAAGCTCTCTGAGATCAATGTGCCAAAGGACAATGGCCCACAAGAAGTCAAGTGACTTTCTCTTAGTAGAATTTGGAGAAACTGAGCTTGGGCATGCAGCCTAACTGGGAGTCCCTGAACCCCCAAACCACCTCCAGTATCTTTTCCTAAATTGCCTGTACCCACCAGAGTCCAGGAAAGAAGTAGATGATGGATTCAGTTCATTAAACAGAGTTGATTTACAAAGGTGTGGGGAGAACTTAGGGAAAGCAACCAGTGATGATGGCTGGGTACCTTGGGGTTTAGTAACCATAGGATTCCTCACCACCTCCCCATGCCTACCTCAGGGCCTCTGTTCTAGCTGCACCCTCCTCCAGGGATGCCTGGCTCCATACTGTTCCCCCTGTATGGGATGCCCTTCATCTTTCTCTTAGTCTGATGAAGTCTTAGTCCCCACATCTCAAAGCCAGCTTCTTTGTGAAGGCATTAATGTCTTCCTGCAGAGTTCATCTCCATCCTCAGTGCCCTGTGCTCATCTGCAGATGCAGCTGGCACAGTGCGTTTCAGCCACTAGTTGTTGCTGTTCAGTTTCTAAGCCATGTCTGACTCTGCAGCCCCATGGACTGCAGCATGCTAGGCTCCTCTGTCCTTCACTGTCACTTGGAGATTGCTCAAATTCATGTCCATTGAGTCAGTGATGCTAGCTAACCATCTCATCCTCTGCCACCCGCTTCTCCTTTTGCCTTCAATCTTTCCCAACATCAGGGGATTTTCCAATAAGTCAGCTCTTCACATTAGGTGGCCAAAGTATTGGAGCTTCAGCTTCAGCATCAGTCCTTCCCACGAATATTCGGGGTTGATTCCCCTTAGGATTGACTAGTTTGATCTCCTTGTAGTCTAAGGGACTCTCAAGAGTCTTCTCCAGCTACCAGTGCCTGTCTGTATGTCTTTTTTTCTGATGAAGCATCCATCCTTTGAGGGAGTACTCCTGGTGCCTTCTTCAGCCTCGCCCATTATCTGAGGGCCCACCCCACATCCCTTCACAAAGTAGATACTCAGCAAACACTTGCTGATTGACCCACTGACAGAGGCCCAGCAAGTTAGTCCACAGGATTCACTTGGTACATGAAACAAGCAAGTAAATGAACAAAAGCATGAGTACAAAACTGACTAAATCAGGAAGTGCAGGAATGCTCTAAAATCCCGAGTCCTGATCTGCCCAATTTCAGAACAAACATAGAGCATCTTCTTTGCACCCCACTGTCCTAGCAATGGGGCTTCTCAGGTGGCACAGTGGTAAATAAATCACCTGCCAATAAAGGAAACATAAGAGACACGGGTTTGATCCCTGGGTCAGGAAGATTCCCCTGGAGAAGGGCATGGCAACCCATTCCAGTATTCTTGCCTGGAGAATCCCATGAACAGAGAAGCCTGGAGGGCTATAATCCATGTGGTTGCAAAGAGTCAGCATAACTGAAGCGACTTGGCAGGCTCCTAGAAATAGGTATAAAAGGCACAGGAGGACTCAGCACTTGTGGCTGGCGGTAGGCTCAGGACTTACCCTTTCACCATCTAAGAGCAGATGAGCTCGGAAGATCACGGCATCATTGATGGGCACCTCCTCATTCCTGTATAAGATCTGGAAGACCCGGCTGCGCACGGTGCTGTCATGGACGCAGGCTGAGTGTGGGCTGCTGCCGTCTGCAAAACAAGAACCGGTAGAAGCCCATGAACTCTCGTCCTGCCCTGGATCCTCAGCCTTCTGGTTGTAGGTCTAGCTCAAGGAAAGCAATGGCCCCAAACTGCATTTCAGTTCCCAAAGACCAACGTCTACAGATGAACACAACTCCACTGTGGAAGATTTACGGTCACCAAATCTCAGAAAGAACATTGTTCAATCCTTTATAAGTCATAAGATCTTAGCGAAATCACTTGCCATCACGTGGGCAGTGCTCCTTGGCTAGACAGTGAAAGTGAGAAAGTGTTAGTGGCTCATTTGTGTCCAACTCTGTGCAACCCTATGGACATCAGCCCACCAGGCTCCTCTGCCCACGGAATTCTCCAGGCAAGAATACTGGAGTGGGCTGACATTCCCTTCTCCAGGGGATCTTCTCAATGCTGGAATCAAACTTGGGTCTCACATTGCAAGCAAATTCTTTACCATCTGAGTCACCAGGGAAGCCCCTGGCTAGAAATTAATTAATACCTGCAAAATTCTTCTCCTGCTTACATACCCCTTTCTCCATAATGTCTTCCTTAATCCCCCTTTCCAAGAAATAATAACACAGAGATAAAGACAGAAATTGCCCTTCCTTCTCCAGAGACGCCCTAGTGCCCACAGAATCTCTCTCTCCTGAAAGTGTGGCTTTCACACCACACAGGATATGAAGGATAATCTGTCTTTCACTATTAATAAGTGTGTTATTATACTAGACATCCAGTTTATTAAGGAACCTGTTCAGCTCCATGTCCTCCGATTCATTCTGTGCGTGTGTGCTCAGACGTGTCTGACTCTTGGCAATCCTATACAGGCTCCTCTGTCCATGATCCTACACAGGCTACTTTGTTCAGGGGATTCCCCAGGCAAGAATACTGGAATGGGCTCTAAATGTACCCTAATCCCTAAACACTGACTCAGAGTTAAGTTGAATTTCAGGATCTTCTCGTGGCCACTGATCAGGATTACTCTGGAGAGAAAAATGGGTGAATTCCTCCAAATCACTTAAACTGCACAGTTTGAAAAATATAGAAATCTTCAAAAATCAATAATATTAATATAAAGCAATCATTATGCATTCATAATAATGGCCAAACAAGTGGTATTTCACAGCTTCCAACATATTTTTCAAATGTGTTTCTTTCCTTAGCCCTTACAGAAAATTGCTGGGGTAAGTCCTCATCACAGATAAAGAGACCAAGGTGCAAAGAGGAGGAAGCAGGTGTCACGTCGGTTGCTATAAAAGGAGGTCCTGTATGGACCCATCCTCAGATCTATCTGTATAACATCTGGGAAGAGAAGTCTCCAGTGAATGAGCGAAATGCACCCATTTCAGACTTCCCTGATGGCACAGTGGATGGGAGTCTGCCTGCCAATGCAGGGGGCACAGGCTCGGCCCCTGGTCCAGGAGTATTCCACACGCTGCGGAGCAACAGGGCCTGCGTGCCACAGCTACTGAGCCCACGCTGTAGAGCCTGAGAGCCACGATGACTGAGCCTGCTGCAACCACCGGAGCCGCCACACCCGGAGCCTGTGCTCTGCACCGAGAAGCCACCACAACGAGAAGCCTGCGCACCGCACGGCAGAGTAGCCTCCGTTCACCGCAACTGAAGCCCGCACAGCAACAAAGACTCAGTGCAGCCCCAAATGAATAAATACCTAATTTTTAAACGCACCCATTTCCTAGCAAAAGGTAAGTTTTCTGTAACGCTCTGTTGAGAAACTGAACTAATGTGACTGCCAAAGGAAGCAAGAAAATGTTTTTAAAAATGAGCTCAACCAGCAAAGGGAAACAGCATGAGTGCCTTGTGCAGTATCCCCAGCTGGCTCAAACTGTCCCTCAGAAACAGGGACAAACGGTCACTGCCACCACCTCATGCACAGTGACGCTCCACATCTGCCTTGTCTCTTCAGAGGAGGGAGGCAAAAAAAAAAAAAGTAAAATCCCAGGTTGTTTCCACGGCCGCTCAGATTGGCACTTCATCCTGAAGGAAATAAAATTACTGGCTCAATGCAGCCCTATTTAGACCTGTTGGATTCAAATTGATGTGGTTTTTAAACAGAAGTGATCCTTGTGTGCAAGTGCCTTTCTGCTTTTATTTGCTGCACCAGCCCTTTCTCTATCACTGTCAAGGCCAGGTTGATCTATAAGTCAGACTGACATCATGGCTGAGGATGGATGGAGTAAATACTCTGAAGGTCAGAGCAATGCAGAGCCATCTAGTACCTGCAGGGACAGCCAGCAAAACAGCTCAATCACTTGCCTTCTTGGGCAAGTGACATCATCCCTTGTAAGAGCAGCTTTCCACGTGAAAAATGGGCATCTCCACACACTGACCTTCTGTGATCAGTGTAGACCAAAGAGAATAAAATAAATCAAGATCTGAAGACCAGGCATGTGGCTGACATGCAAAATACAGTAGGATGATTTTTCGATTGTGTTTCGAGAAAGGCTGTAGCAGTTTTCTGTTGAATGCATTTCCAATGGCTACACACATGAGACTGAGCTCCTCTGATTTATCAGCAGATTGACAAACAGGACTTAGCAGTATTTACAGGAGACCCTCACATCCCAAGATGCCCCATTAAGCCCAGGATGAGGCATTTCTAATGCCCTGTGGGACCTGTGGCATTTTCTCATCACTAGGAACTAGGGCATAAACACGTGCCTCCTTGCAAAGGAAGGTTCACTGATCACAAGGCACCCTCTGGACTTGTGGGCATCACTGTGACAGTACCTGCCAGCTTTGTTCCCACCAGGATTCTCCCTTCTTCAACAATGACAACCCACACTTGGACACCTTGCTCATTATCCTAGCTCCCTCTCCCTGACTTTCTGCAAGGCCACTTCCTGAATTTTCTATGATTGGCTCTCTTGCTAGTTCACGGAACCTTCCTTAGCAGACAGAGGGTGCTCATTCATGCCCAGTGCTCCGCACCCTCTCATGCACCAGGTACTGGGCACCCAGAGGCGAAGGTGGTGCCCACTCTATCTGTGCTGAAAGACTTTGCTCAGATTTTGGGAGGCTGCGCCTTCGTAGCTGCTGGGTAAAAAGTCACTTTTCTCTTTCAACTGTTTTTTGTTATTGTTGAAATGACACTCATTTCCTCTTTCTACACTTTAATATTTTTACATTAGTAAAAAGAACATGTCTTGGCATATCCCAAGTGTTATTTCAAATATACTGACTCACTTTTTTCTTAATTTTGTTGGAATACAGTTTATTTACAATGTTGTGCTAGTTTCAGATGTACAGTAAAGTGATTCTCTTATACATATATTCATCTTTTTCAGATTCTTTTCCCATATAGATTAGTATAGAATATTGAGTTCCTCATGCTATAACAGTAGGTCTCACTGGTTATCCATTCTATATATAGTAGTGAATATTAATCCCAGGCTCCTAATTTATCCCTCCCAGCCATGTTTCACCTTTGTTAACCATAAGTTTGTTTTCAAAATTTGTGTTTATGTTTCATAAACAAGTGCATTTGCCTCATTTTAATTAGATTCTATATATAAATGATATGATATGACATTTGTCTTTCTCTGACTTATCTTACTACTGCCAAGTCACAGAAGCAACCTAAATGGGCATCAACAGGGGAATGGATAAAGAAGATGTGGTACAAATATACAATGGAATATTTCACATGTGTTTAGTCATGTTCAACTCTTTGCAACTCCATGGGCCGGGCCTACCAGGTTCCTCTGTCTCATGGGATTTTCCCACCAATGATATTAGATTAGGTTGCCATTTCCTCCTCCAGGGAATCTCTCTGAGCCAGGGATCAAACCCTCATCTCCTGCATCGTAGGCAGATTCTCTACCTCTGAACCACCAGAGAAGCCACAAAGGAATATTACTCAGCCATAAGAAAGAATGAAATGATGCCATTCGCAGCAACATAGATAGACCTAGAGATTATCTTTAGACTGCTTTTTGCATATTTGGTGACCAGACCACTGGTCCAATGAGAAGATGTAGGTTAGAGTCTTCCCAAATATGTGTCTTATTTTTTACATGTCAGGATCGATATCATGGATGAGGATATAAAAGGAGAGTTAGAACTTTGAGGGGAAACAAGATTGATGGAAAGAAGGTGGGTGGGTCAAGAGAAAGGAACAGAAGGAAGGGGAGACGAGTAGAAACAAGAGAGCAGGTAGATGAAGGAGAGGAGCTTTCCGAAGACTCCCACTGTCCAGAGAGTACATTCCAAATAGTTCAGTCTGGAACTTCAAGCCAGAAAGCAAGAGTAAAACACTTTGGGGTTCTGCTATTTCTTTTCCCCCAAAATGAGTGATATCAATACTTCGCATATTTATGTGCTTCTAAATGCCTACAACTCAAACAACCACCTTCCCTCTGCAGAGATCTCCCTCCAGCCCCACAAGGCTCTGAGAGCACAGATTACAAAGCACAGGTGCTGCTGATCTGGCATAGACCCTCTGTCCCAGAGTCCAAGCCAGGACGCTCTCAAGGGCATCCTTGTAGCCTGAACTCCCTCTCCCATTCCAAGCAGATAGCCATGACTCTGCCTGCACACAGGAGCCCCCCAGAGAATCAGGTCTGTGCTAAGCAGTCAAAACTCTGGGGGAAACCCTTCCAACCCTCCAGGCCTGACAATGTCTGGGTGAGGTCTAGGCTATTTGAAAACAAAGATGCTAAGAAGTTATCATAATATTTCTTGTAACCCAGGACACATTCACATGGGAGAACTTTCCAGAACACTAGAGTTCAGGAAAGTTGTAAAAGTCAAATCCAATTATGAACAACTCAANCACCAGGATTCTCCCTTCTTCAACAATGACAACCCACACTTGGACACCTTGCTCATTATCCTAGCTCCCTCTCCCTGACTTTCTGCAAGGCCACTTCCTGAATTTTCTATGATTGGCTCTCTTGCTAGTTCACGGAACCTTCCTTAGCAGACAGAGGGTGCTCATTCATGCCCAGTGCTCCGCACCCTCTCATGCACCAGGTACTGGGCACCCAGAGGCGAAGGTGGTGCCCACTCTATCTGTGCTGAAAGACTTTGCTCAGATTTTGGGAGGCTGCGCCTTCGTAGCTGCTGGGTAAAAAGTCACTTTTCTCTTTCAACTGTTTTTTGTTATTGTTGAAATGACACTCATTTCCTCTTTCTACACTTTAATATTTTTACATTAGTAAAAAGAACATGTCTTGGCATATCCCAAGTGTTATTTCAAATATACTGACTCACTTTTTTCTTAATTTTGTTGGAATACAGTTTATTTACAATGTTGTGCTAGTTTCAGATGTACAGTAAAGTGATTCTCTTATACATATATTCATCTTTTTCAGATTCTTTTCCCATATAGATTAGTATAGAATATTGAGTTCCTCATGCTATAACAGTAGGTCTCACTGGTTATCCATTCTATATATAGTAGTGAATATTAATCCCAGGCTCCTAATTTATCCCTCCCAGCCATGTTTCACCTTTGTTAACCATAAGTTTGTTTTCAAAATTTGTGTTTATGTTTTATAAACAAGTGCATTTGCCTCATTTTAATTAGATTCTATATATAAATGATATGATATGACATTTGTCTTTCTCTGACTTATCTTACTACTGCCAAGTCACAGAAGCAACCTAAATGGGCATCAACAGGGGAATGGATAAAGAAGATGTGGTACAAATATACAATGGAATATTTCACATGTGTTTAGTCATGTTCAACTCTTTGCAACTCCATGGGCCGGGCCTACCAGGTTCCTCTGTCTCATGGGATTTTCCCACCAATGATATTAGATTAGGTTGCCATTTCCTCCTCCAGGGAATCTCTCTGAGCCAGGGATCAAACCCTCATCTCCTGCATCGTAGGCAGATTCTCTACCTCTGAACCACCAGAGAAGCCACAAAGGAATATTACTCAGCCATAAGAAAGAATGAAATGATGCCATTCGCAGCAACATAGATAGACCTAGAGATTATCTTTAGACTGCTTTTTGCATATTTGGTGACCAGACCACTGGTCCAATGAGAAGATGTAGGTTAGAGTCTTCCCAAATATGTGTCTTATTTTTTACATGTCAGGATCGATATCATGGATGAGGATATAAAAGGAGAGTTAGAACTTTGAGGGGAAACAAGATTGATGGAAAGAAGGTGGGTGGGTCAAGAGAAAGGAACAGAAGGAAGGGGAGACGAGTAGAAACAAGAGAGCAGGTAGATGAAGGAGAGGAGCTTTCCGAAGACTCCCACTGTCCAGAGAGTACATTCCAAATAGTTCAGTCTGGAACTTCAAGCCAGAAAGCAAGAGTAAAACACTTTGGGGTTCTGCTATTTCTTTTCCCCCAAAATGAGTGATATCAATACTTCGCATATTTATGTGCTTCTAAATGCCTACAACTCAAACAACCACCTTCCCTCTGCAGAGATCTCCCTCCAGCCCCACAAGGCTCTGAGAGCACAGATTACAAAGCACAGGTGCTGCTGATCTGGCATAGACCCTCTGTCCCAGAGTCCAAGCCAGGACGCTCTCAAGGGCATCCTTGTAGCCTGAACTCCCTCTCCCATTCCAAGCAGATAGCCATGACTCTGCCTGCACACAGGAGCCCCCCAGAGAATCAGGTCTGTGCTAAGCAGTCAAAACTCTGGGGGAAACCCTTCCAACCCTCCAGGCCTGACAATGTCTGGGTGAGGTCTAGGCTATTTGAAAACAAAGATGCTAAGAAGTTATCATAATATTTCTTGTAACCCAGGACACATTCACATGGGAGAACTTTCCAGAACACTAGAGTTCAGGAAAGTTGTAAAAGTCAAATCCAATTATGAACAACTCAAGGTCATGACCTTGAATTTTGTATGGTTTAGAACAGGCTCTCCTTCAGTAAAGCAAACAGAGATGTTCTAGACTCGTCCCTGCTACTTTCACGCTGTGTGGCCTCGGGCAGGACAGTAAACAGGAGCTTAAATGAGGCAAAAGTCATGCCCTGCTTATTTGCCACAATCAGTGTCAGGTCCAGATGAGACAAGGATTAAAGAAGTGTGTGTTTAACTGTGAAATTCTCAAAACCCAACAGATTTCCTGGTATTATGAAGATGCCAATGATGATGACTTTTTACATTAGATTACTTGCTGGCCATTTCTAGGAACAGGAAGGACAGAAAGTCACCCTGAAGCCAAGTTTCATTATTGTTTTTAACCATTTCAAAGAACAGGCAGAAGAAAAAACCGCCTGAACCAGATGGTCACTTTTTCTCCAGAGAATAAGAAATATTNACTTGCTGGCCATTTCTAGGAACAGGAAGGACAGAAAGTCACCCTGAAGCCAAGTTTCATTATTGTTTTTAACCATTTCAAAGAACAGGCAGAAGAAAAAACCGCCTGAACCAGATGGTCACTTTTTCTCCAGAGAATAAGAAATATTCTCACTTGACCTTGAGGATGAGAGTTCTTACTTCCTTTGTGAGGGAGCTCAGGGTTGTAGGGTTATATTATACTGTGCTTGTTGCTGTTCAGTCACTAAGTGTGTCCAACTCTGCAGCTCGCCAGGCTTCCCTATCCTTCACTATTTCCCAGTTAGGGCTTCCCTCGTAGCTCAGAAGGTAAAGAATCTGCCTTCATTGCAGGTGACTTGGGTTTGATCCCTGAGTCGGGAAGATACCCTGGAGAAGGAAATGGCAACACAGTTCAGTAATTCCACTTAGAAAATCCCATGGACAGAGGAGCCTGGTGGGCTACAGTCCATGGGTTCACAAAGAGTCAGACACGACTGAGCAACTAACACACACAGAGTTTGCTCACACTCATGTCCACTGAGATGATGCCATCCAACCATCTCGTCCTCTGTCAGCCCCTTCTCATCCTGCCCTCACATCCTCAGCAGCAAATGTCACGGCGATTCCAAATTATGTGCTTCTTTTCATTCTTTCATTTCTGAGCTTGTTTACTCAGTATCTAAACAATCCCACAGGCAATGCTGGACATAATGCCAGCCACTGGTCATGGTACACCAACAGTAAGGAATAGTCTGCAATGTTTAGTGCAGTATTTTCCAACTTCTTTTTTCTCTCATCGCACTTGTGTTACTCCATCACAAAATTCCAACATGTTACTCACTTCTGTTTTGCAGAAAAAGAGCTGAAGTCCTAGCATAGTGGAACAGCAGGACTTGAGTATTATATCCAAACAAATATGCACTGAGTCCATCAATCAGTTATTAATGAGGGCGGGGATGAAGAGGGATGGCTTTCAGAAGATTCCCTACATTGAAGCTAGCTCAGTTCCCAGGACACTTGACTCCTATCTTAGTCTGCAAGAAAACTCAAGTTGCAAAGCAGAGTTCATGGCCTGGCAGAAATCCATCACTGCAGAAGGAGAGCGACCAAACCAAAGAATGCAGGGGAAAAAATACCCTTAAATTCCTGAAATTGTACAAGGGCTGCTGATGTAATTTAGCCATGAGCATCCTCCCATCAACATTGAGTGGGCTTAATGACTTAATTATAAACCCTTGTCACCTACCTGTTAGAATGAGCCCAGAAAGGCCAGCACTTGATAACACTTTATTAGCCAATAACGTGTGTTGCTATGTAATTTCAGAAGTAAAAGACCAGCGGGTCACCTCTAACACATTCCAGTCACCCAGTGGTTTCCCTGCTGGGCTTCCTTCTGATCCGTCCTAACCCTCTGCAGTCTCAGGTGTTTCCATTTGTTTTCTAATTAGAGCCCAGTCCCTGGCCCTGTCCCACTTGCTTTTGTAAAGACAAGAAATGGAAAGAGTTCCAAGATGCGGATTTTCTCGGGCCTCTGTCATGTGTCCCTCACACACTTGTTAACAGGAATGTACCTGGTCTGCAACTGGGTGTCCTCCCCCTGGGATGAGGGGATGGATGCTCAAGGATAGGGAGGGTTGAATACCCAGATTACTGTGCACAGAGTCATGTTAACAGATACTCGGAGAGAAGGCGGAGCTGCACTGGTAACTCAGTAAAGATTCTGCAGTGCAGGAGACCTGGGTTTGATCCCTGGGTTGGGAAGATCCCTTGGAGAAGGAAATGGCAACCCCCTCCAGTATTCTTACCTGGAGAATCCTAAGGATAGAGGAGTCTTGTGGGGGTCCATGGGGTCACAAGAGTCAGACACGACTGAGCGACTAAGCCACCATGGGAGAGATGGCAGTGAATACACCACTGGATGGGGGAGGAGGGTATTGCTCATAGGACAATGAAACATTATCCAGAAGAGATTTCCAGCAGCTTCTAGCAGAACTCTTGGGGTAGTGAAAGGGAAACCCTTAATTGTTTCTTTTTCATTTGGATCTTTATTATGATCAGAGGGACAAATGTCTCATTGCATTTCATAATATCTGAACTGTTCTTGGGTTTTTTTTTGACTGTGAGGCTCATGAGATCTTAGCTCCCTGACCAGGGATCAAATCCGTGTCCCCTGCATTGAAGACACGGAGTCTTAACCACTGGACCATGGGAAGTCCCCTCAACAGTTTCCTGATACTGGGAAAAGAGTGGGCTTGGACCAGGGAAGTGGGTGATGCCTGGAAAGACAGAGCATCAGAGATCTCCCTGTTGATTTGCTGGGAGTCCTTCAGTGAGATGTTAGCTCTCCCAGCCTTAGTTCCTTCACAGACAAAAGATGAAAATAAAGATCTGACTCAACAGGGTGAACAGATGGAGACTCCTTATTTCACCCCACTTGCCTGCTGCCTGAAAGCAGCTAAGTTCATGCTTTCCCTCTCATCTCCCGACTCCCACTAGGAGTCTCCTGCTTCTCCTGCCCCTCCTGTCTCTGGGTTGTAAACCTCCCTCCAGATCTCACTGTTTTCAAGATTTTATATGCGACTCATTAGAGGAGATCATGATGCTGGGAAAGACTGAAGACAAAAGAAGTGGATGGCAGAGGATGAGATGTAAGGTAGCATCACTGACCCGATGGACTTAGTTTGAGACAACTCCAGGAGGTGGTAGAGGACAGAGGAGCTGGTGTGCTGCAGTCCATGGGTCTCCAAAGAGTCAGACATAACTTAGCGATTAAACAATACAAGACAAAACAATATGCCACCTAAAAGCTCAGGGCCCTCAAATGTCTGACTCCAGCTCCATCACTCTCTTGAGCAGACCTGATCCCTTGCTCACTTGACCTTATTCCTCTGATGTCAAATCCACACCATAAACTTGCATAATCCAATACAGAGCCTTCGGTTGGTTATATTTCCCGCATGTGTCCCTTACCCAAAAACTTAACCACAAAGAGTAAAACACTTCCTACTCTTCATCAATTCCTCTTCTTCCCTCAGCCTTGTATTCAATCTTGCACAAATCCTGAGAGTTTGCATTCAAAACGTGGTTCTGATGAACCCATTCTGGGTCACTTTGTAATCTGCTCTCAATAGACAACATGGAAAACTTTATTTCTATTTCTACTATTACTGCTCTTAAGTTGATTAATATAAAATCTCAACCAGACTTCATCAACCTCTTGAAATAAAATCTCAATTATTTACTATGGTGGAACTGGCCTTAAATGACCCCTTTGGAGGCTTGTAGTCCAGGTAAAGGTTTATGCAGCACAGAGGCAACTCTTTTCCTGATGTCCAGGTTGGGTGAATATTTATAAAACGCATGACTGACCAAGGCTGAGGGATCCGATTCCCGAGAACTTGGCAGCCGTGTTTCATAAACATTTATGGACATGAACTGGATCTGGGCTCCAGCAGCTGGGTCCTGGAAGCTGGCTCTGTTTCCTGCTCTGTCCTCATGATTACCTGTCACCCACACCTACCCTGCTCCCTTACAAACAGCCAGCACTAAGTCTGCCTGAAACATACAGCCTGGGGTTTTCTGAGAAGAGTAGAAGCAAAGCTCCCTCTTCTAACTCTGAATCCCATTCTGGTAAAGAGTCATCAGGAGACTCAGCACATGGGAGACAAAGAGCCCTGTTTATGTGCTTCAGTCTTGACCAAGCCATCTGTCTCAGCCATATGCTTCGCAAGGAGAACTAAGTATAGCACAATTGCAGCTAATCAAATATTTGTAAGAGCTGCAGTGTCCCTGCCCAGCCATGGTCCTGGCGTGTTCCAAGGAGTACAGAGCCCTTCTCCAGCCCAAGGTGACCTGGTCCTTGATGGGAGACCATGGATGGAGGGGGCAGTTGAAACTTACTAGGAAAATATCAGGGCATCCCTGGAGGCACTGCTCAGTAGATAAGAATGGGTGGTCACTCTACCTTTCTCCTTCATAGACATCAAAGTTTCCTCCAAAATACCAGCTCCAGGGCTATGGCTGAGCCAAGACTGACCAGTCCAGGAAGCTCTCTGAAGTCTCAGGCCTCAACTCTCTCCAAGGGTTGAACCCACCACTGTCCCCTGCCTAAGTTGTGAATGAGTGGAGCTACCCCCAAGTCATGTATGGATGTGAGAGCTGGACTATAAAGAAAGCTGAGCTCCGAAGAATTGATGCTTTTGAACTGTGGTATTGGAGAAGACTCTTGAGAGTCCCTTGGACTGCAAGGAGATCCAACCAGTCCATCCTAAAGGAAATCAGTCCTAAATATTCATTGGAAGGACTGATGCTGAAATTGAAACTCCAATCCTTTGGCCACTTGATGCGAAGAACTGACTCATTGGAAAAGACCTTGACACTGGCAAAGATTGAAGGCAGGAGGAGAAGGGGGTGACAGAGGATGAGATGGTTGGATGGCATCACTGACTTGATGGACATGAGTTTGAGCAAGCTCCGGGAGCTGGTGATAGACAGGAAAGCTTGGGTGCTGTGGTCCATGGGGTTGCAAAGAGTTAGACATGACTAAGAGAACGAACTGAACTGAACCCCCCAGTGAAGACCATTCTCACCTGGACTGTCCTCCAATGCCTCATCCTTCTTGCTTAGACCCCTGCCTCCTGTGTGTTAGGGCCTCGACCCTGTCCATTGGACAGGTACCGATGGATCAGAATGCACTCCAGGCACAGTGAGGAGCAGTGTCCTGCATGCCATCTGCTCTGCCAGGCACAAATTCATGGACCATGGACTACAGGGATGCGAGGGTCTGGGCAAGGGGCCAAGATAAGGGGCCAGGGAATGGGCAGCTTAGCAACTGGAGGGCAGTGGCTGCTCTGACAACTGCTCTACCAGATGCACTGGCTGAACACATCCCCTGGTTAACATGAGTGTGGCATCTCCATACCATGTAGGGGTCAGCCCAGCCTCCCTGTTGAGACCAGGCCCTGCAGCTAGAGGCATTTTCCTCCTTGATTTCTCAGGCTGTTGCCTCACTCCTTTTCCTTCTAAACTCAGTGTCAGCCCAGAGACACCTGAGAGCCTATCCTCCAGGACATAGATGGTCTTGCAGCTTCTGTTCATCAGCATCTTTTCTTTCAGCTGTGCATCAGCACCAAGAGCCCCCATCTGTGTGAGGACACAGAAGCAGAGTCTATGTGTGACTGGGAGTGACCCCNACTCCTTTTCCTTCTAAACTCAGTGTCAGCCCAGAGACACCTGAGAGCCTGTCCTCCAGGACATAGATGGTCTTGCAGCTTCTGTTCATCAGCATCTTTTCTTTCAGCTGTAGCAGAGTCTATGTGTGACTGGGAGTGACCCCAGGGCCAGCTCTTCTCTCTCCAGCTCAAAACATCTCCATCACTAGATACCCCAGGTGCCAGGCCTCTAGGAAGGAGCATGGCATAAAAGGCACAAAACTACTCTCTTTTAAATGAATTGATAGCCTGGATCTCATCTCAAAATCCTGTGTCTCTTCGCAAATGTCACCTCTTCATGGAGATTTTCACTTTCAGTGTAGTTACAAGCAGCCCGTGCTCTGAGATCAGATCTGCATTCAAGTTCACACTCTCCATTCACTTGCCTTTTTTTTTTTAAAAAGGTCTTTAAAAAAATGCATTGAATTATAGAGTATAGCTGTTGTGTGTTTAGCTATGAAGTTGTGTCCAACTCTTTGCAACCCCCATGGACTATAGCTTGCCAGACTCCTTTGTCCCTGGGATTTCCCAGGCAAGAATACTGGAGTGGGTTGCTACTTCCTCCTCCAGTAGTATATAGTATATACTCCATTATAGGTTATTACAAGATAGTGGGTATAATCCCTTGTGCTATATTATATGTTTATTTATTTTATACACAGTAGTTTACATATGTTAATTGCATATCCATATTTTGTCCCTCCTCCCTTTCCTCTTCCCTCTGTCTTCTATATGTGAGTCTGTTTCTGTTTCGCTATATACATTTGTTTGTATCATTATTTTAGACTCCACATATAAGTGATATCATACAGTATTTGTTTTCTTCTGTCTGACAAATTTCACTAAGCATAATATTTCTTAGGTCCATCCACATTGCTGCTAATGGCAGAATTTCATTATTTTTTATGGCTGAATAACATTCCATCATATATGATGGACTTTCCTGGTGGCTCAGATGGTAAAGCATCTGCCTACAACGCGGGAGACCTGGGTTCAATCCCTGGGTTGGGAAGATCTCCTGGAGAAGGAAATGGCAACCCACTCCACTATTCTTGCCTGGAAAATCCCATGAATGGAGGAGACTGTTAGGCTACAGTCCATGGGGTCGCAAAGAATCGGACACGACTGAGCGACTTCACTTCATATATATACTTTTTTTTTTTCTTCATCCATTCACTTGCTGAGGAACACTTAGGTTGCTTCCGTCTCTTGGCTGTCGTAAATAGTACTGCTATGAACACAGGTGTGCATGCATCTTTCCAAATTAGCATTTTTCAGTTTTTCCAATAATACACCCACCTGCAAATTATTTTTGTTTTTTAAGCCTATTGTTCTTCATATGTAACCTAACCATGAAAATCTCTTCTTCTAAAGTGTTATGGGTGAAAGTTAAATAAGACGATGATTGGTGTCATTATTTGTATTAACAATACACTTTATCCTTCCACATTCACGCCTTTGTTGTGCATATCCCACCTTCTATTTCATTCAACTTGGCATCACCTCATCCTCACCCAGAAGCAGGTAGAGAATTTGCCTGGCTACCCCCAAATGTAGACTGAGTCCTCATTGAGGAAGGCAAATTTTCCTTTTTCATCTGAGCCACTACCCTAAGTCTGAGTATCCACACATCAATGTGGGGACTAATAGCTAAAAGGAAAGCACACAGTTCTATAAACCCATTTCACAGACGAGAATCTACATATAAAAATGGAGACTAAGAGCAAAGAGAACATAACATAGTTCTGTAAATCCATTTCAGAAAGGAACTGGGAGGCTCAAGAAGATGGCAGACCCAGCCCAAGGGCGGAACTAGTATCGGGACCCAGAATTCAACCTCCAAGTCCAGGGCCTTCCTTCTGTCCCACAGTGCCTCCCCTCGATGCTCAGTGGGGCACCAAAGGACTATTTCCAAGGATGCTTTAGTGCCTTTGTGTCTGAGCAAGTTCTATAAACAGCATCCAAAACAGCATCCAAAATTCTATAAACAGCATCCAGGTGACCTGCAGCACCTGGCCGGGTGTCAGCCAATGCTTAGCCAGTTGGCTCCAAAATCAATGCACGCCTAGTCCTAGAGCCTCGGAATTAATTATTGAAGCTTTAGATTCAATTACCAGATGGCCTCTTCTCTCAGGCTCATTTTTCTCAACATCTCCACCCTGGTGCAGAGTGGATAGTGCAAACCCGCTGATGTGTGCCACGACCACAATCACCTAGCTGGCGTGAGCTGGCATCAGGATGTGGGGCAGGGGCAGCTCACTGCTGGACGTCCTCCCCCAAGGCTGGGCCACCGTAGCAGCACATATCCAATGATCACACATGCTCGGTTACATCAGTCCTGTCCGACTCTTTGCGACCTTATGGACTGTAGCCCACCAGGCTCCTCTGTCCATGGGTTTTCTCCAGGCAAGAATACTGGAGCATGTCGCCATGCCCTCCTCCAGGGGATCTTCCCAACCCAGGGATCAAATCTGCTTTTCTTGTCTCCTGCACTGGCAGATGGGTTCTTTACCACTAGTGCCACCTGAGAAGTCCCATGATCATGCAGCAGCTCCTGTTCATTTACACGTCTGCATGCATTTCTTGGGATTCAGTCATCCTGTAGTTCATCTCAGCAGCCACTGGACTGGGACTGAGAAAAGTAAACCTTTAATGGCAAGAGACTTTCAACGACTTTCCCTACGTTATTTTACGGATTTAACTTCTCTAGACCCTTCCCAATGGCTTTGAAGTGAAGCCAACTTTCTCTTGTTAGAAATAAAATACAAACAATAGCCCAAACTCACAGCCCTTCTGGCAACCTCTCTATGCCTCCTGCAGTGGCAATGACACTTGCCCAAACAATGCCCCTACTGGCTGTCTCCATTTCTTCATCGTTTTACTCACACTTCAGTGCCTCCCCCAAATAAAGTTTCTGGACCCTTCTCACCACCCAAAGAACTCCTATCAAGGTAATGAATGCTCTACCTGCCTGCAAGATTTTCAGGAAAGTTCTAGTGCACATCGCACTTCAATCCTCAGAAGCATTCTGCAAAGTCAGTCAACTCTTCCTCCTTAAAATACTCTCTTCCCATTGTCTGTTAGATCAAGTCCCACCAGTTTCCTCTTGATGCTTGGGTAGCTTTCCTCTGCCTGCTTATCACACCCACCTCTCTGCCATCCTCAGCATCACTTCCTACCTCCCTTATAGTAGTTGGTGTTACTCCGAAGCTTATGGTATCATTGGAGGCATATTGACTGTCTTCTCTTCCAACAGAAGGTAACCCCTGTGACTGAACTACATTTGCCTGTTTCATGCATTCTCTAAGTCCTGTACATAAAATGTAGCACCTAGCCAGCCAATGAAATCTATGCATGTATTAATCACCCAGACTTCTCAGTGTTCAAGACCTCTAAGGCAGGTTGCCTAGTTGTGATCTTCTGTTTGGATTTTCAAAGGCACCACATACATAACATGTTCCAAAGTAAATTCGTATCTGACTCTGCAACCCCATGGACTGTAGCCTACCAGGATTCTCTGTCCATGGGATTTTTCCAGGCAAGAGTACTGGAGTGGGTTGCCATTTCCTTCTCCAGAAGTAAATTATGAAAACCTCAACTGGGGGGGGGGGGGAAGTTAAACTACCTGTTTCTCATCCAGCGTTCCTTATTTTAGTAAATGGCTCTATGAGCCAGCCTGTCGTGTGAATGAGAAATCTGAGAGTCACTGTCTCCCTGTCCTTCCAAGTGTGATCCTCATTGAATGCTCACTTCTCTCTATCCTAACCACCAGCCAACCAACCTGCCCACTCTTAGCTGGCCTCTCACCTGGACAGTTCAATTGCCTTCAGTCTGCTCAACCTGTCTCCGGTTCCAAAGCTTCACAATGTTTCCAAAGAAGTGTATTTTCGATATACTTTCAAAAAGAACCAAGCTGCTCCTCTGCTTCAAACCCTTCAGTATCTTTCCATTTCTTTTAGGATAAAGGGAAAGCTTTTTCTCCCTAATATAGTCCTCAAAGCCCACCGGCCTCTGTTTAGCTTCATCACCTTCCAGGCTCCCTAGTTCATTTTCCTGCAGCCGCAGTTGAATGCCACCCTCCTTGTCACCACATCACCTTTGCCCCTAGCATTCCTTCTCCTCCACTTCCCTGGAGACCACACCCATTTCCCTGGAGACCACGCCCACTTCCCTGGAGACCACGCCCACTTCCCTGGAGACCACGCCCACTTCTGTTCACCATCTCCTTCCCCAGAAAAAGTTCTCTAATCACCCTAAACATTGTCAAACCTGTGATTACAAGCTCACATAACACAAGGCATTTCTCTGAATATTGTGATATTAGCTGATGTAGAAATGACTAATTGAAAATCTCCTACATTAAATCTTCTGCAAAAGATAGGTTCTTTTTGCTCAAATAGACCTAGGAAATCTATCTTCTTTTGTTGACTTTTATTGAATGTGAAGTTTTAAAAATATACATTTTTGGCTTGAAAAAATGTATAAATACTTAAACCTGTTGGCTTTTTTAAATTTTTTTAAAAAACATTTCCTTCTCATTTTACCATTACTAAAAATAATAAAAATAGAGAGAAGTCAAGTTATCCACTTCAAACAAAATTAACACTCCAACTGTGGCAATGATTCAGAAATGCCTGACTCCTTGATCCTACTGATTTATAAAATCTTTGAGATGGTTTCCTCCTTTGAAAATGCAAACAGAGATAACTTCTCGCCAAAGACTGTTATGAGGATTGTAAAATAGTATTTATGAAATACCTAGCACAGTGCCTGGTATATTCAGTTACAAAATCAATAGAAATTCATTACTGTCATTGCTACCAATCCATGAAAATATGGGTCATCCATTGGCACATATTTCAGAAGGCTGAGGCAAAGTACATTTATTTCAATGGAGATAAACAAGAACATTCATTTTCAGGAGTCATGACTTTTATCATGTTTTAACTTATAATATCGACCTGAACTGCTCTAAACCAAGGCAATCAATACTGGAGAACGTGCTCAGGTGAAGCTTTCAAAGAGGATTTAGATGAAAGGGAAAGCATCTTTCAATGAGGTCTGGAAATGATGTGAATTCTTGGCATTCATCTACTCATCCTTTCATCCATCCATCAGTCCACTGATTCAACATATCTGCACTGAGTCACAAAGGTGTGATAGCAGGTGCGTGAGTGGTGTCAGCAAGCGAGTTTCTGTCCTCCTAAGATTTATACTAGGGTAAAGGGGAAAAAGAAAAGCTCAAGTGACCATTCAGCTATAATGTTATGAATAATGCAAAAACAGAAGCCGAAAGGAATATGGCACACTTAATTTGGAGTGGGGGAAGTGTACCACCTAAAAGTAAAAAGAGGCATCTTATGGGCTATTAAAATTACATTTGACAGCAACCACAACACACCCTGCAAACCAATGTCAAAGGCTAGACTCAAAAGCACTGCTCACAAATGGAGTGGGTGAGAACCACCGATCCAAATTCTTCAGTTAGACTAGAGGAATAATATGGCATCAGGTGGAGAGGGAAAAAAGGGTTTTGGAGAGAGAATCCATACAGTTGTTTGGAGAAAGCTATGTCTGTGAAGTCAGTCTTTATTTACACCACTGCCAGTGGAGGAGAAAAAAGAAGAGTAACTTCCTTTCAGCCAAAAATAGAGCACCTACTCAAACAGCATAATGTAGATCCCCAGTCTGGGGACCAGAGGACCAGGGCACATCTGCCTCCTCAGGAAGTTAAGGCCAGCCTGCTTCCCTAATAGCTCAGTTGGTAAAGAATTGGCCTGCAATGCAGGAGACCTTAGTTTGATTCCTGGGTCAGGAAGATCTGCTGGAGAAGGGATAGGCTACACACTCCAGTATTCTTGGGCTTCCCCTGTGGCTCAGCTGGTAAAGAATCCACCTCCAATGTGGGAGACCTGGGTTTGATCCCTCGGTTAGGAAGATCCTCTGAAGAAGGGAAAAGCTACCCATTCCAGTATTCTGGCCTGAAGAATTCCACAGACTGTTTAGTCCATGGGGTCGCAAAGAGTCAGACATGACTGAGTGACTTTCACTTTCACTTTCATGCAGATACACTGAATCACTTTGCCCCTCGCAATGATGCTACAAGGAGGAGCCTGTGGGCACAGTGTCACATGTCAGATCTGTGCATACCGGGCCAAATGAAAGATGGATGTCCCTGCCAAGTCAGTTCTGCAGGGACGTACAGCTGAAACATGGGAGAGAGAACAGGAGGAGGAAAGGAGCTGACACTTGGACACTGCTGCTGCTTGTAGGGGATGAGCATCATGTAACCGAATCTTCAAGCGGACCCTGTGAGAGACGTTCTGGTCTTGCTGTTGTTTTCATATGTGGAAATGAGGCACCAGGCACTTGTTTCATTGTTTCAAAGTTGAGGAACCAGGATTTGAACCCAAATAGACTGTAACCACTATTTTGTGCTCTTCAATAGGTCTTCCAGGCATAAATATTCATTAAAATAATGACAAACATTTGGCTTGTTGCATCTTTTTAAAAAAACGTTGAAAATATTTAAAGAGTAAAATTGAGATGACATGTACAGTATTCTGGGTGGCATTTCTCAGGTGGTGCTAGTGACAAAGAACTCGCCTGTCTAATTCAAGTGACATAAGAGAAGCGAATTCAATCCCTGGGTCAGGAAGACCCCCTGGAGGAGGGCATGGCAACCCACTCCAGCATTCTTGCCTGGAGAATCCCATGGACAGAGGAGCCTGATAGGCTACAGTCCTTAGCACCACAAAGAGGCAGACAGGACTGAAGTGATGTAGCACGCATGCACATACAGCATCCTAAAAGCACATCCATGGGGCACTGGCAGGGCAGCCCCTGAAGGTCTGACTTTGCTACTGCAGCATCTATGGGAGTAATGAGGGCTGACATGTGAAGGGAGTGAGGCTGGGAGAAGGTTGAGGCGGGGAAAGAAAACTGAGCATGGCCAGAATGAGGTCTGTGAGCCTGGAAGGGAACCAAGAGACACGAGGAAGAGGGGAAAATCTCAAGAGACAGGACTTGAGGTGGGCATGGAAAAGTGGTCCAAGGAGTAGTTCAGCTTCATCCTGCTGGACCAGCTGGGTAGCAAGGCCACGCATCAGCACCGCTGACATCTTCCTCCAGCAGATGCTCAGCACAAGTCTTACCATCAGCAGTGTGGGTGGAGCAGGCAACACAGGACCCACCAGACTCTGGAGTCTGACTCATTGGGATTGAATTCTGACTGCACGAACCACTACCTGGAGGACCTTGAACCAGTCCCTAGGCGCTCCACATCCAAATTTCCTCTTCTATAAAACAGGGCCTATTCATGTAACTTATCACTTAGGAAAAGTGTGATAATAAAGTACATCCATACCCATAAATACTAAACACATTTGAAGCATTCTATTTCCTGGCACATAGAAAACACTCCATGATGATTTACTGAAAAGTCACATTATTATTAAATTGTAGAGGAGACACAGACCATAAATATGTAATAAAACTAGTTGAAGTAGTCTGAAGAAAAATAAAGCAGAAAAAGAAATTAAATTACAACAGGAAATCTATTTTTTTTTCTTTTAATGAGCAAGGAGCCTCTCTGAGGAGGTGACATTTGAGCAGAGACCTGACCTGAATTCATTGAGAAAGCAAACCAGGCTAAAACTGGGAGAGGAAAGACCAACTTCCGGGGGGAGGGACCCCCAAAGTTCAGAGCTCTGAGTTGGGAATAAGCTTGATATTTAAGGAAGAGTAAGAGTGATGGAAAGAGGGCAAAAGATGAGTTAAAGGGCAAAGTCAAGGATCAGACCATGTGGGACCACCAGGACCTGCTAAGGACTTTGTATTTTATTCCCAGGTCCGCAAGAAGCAATGTGATGCAGCAGTTAAATTCTAGACTTCTTGGCTGGGATCCTGAACCCACCTCTTCCCAGGTGTTCCCATCAGTATCTTCATCTATAAAGTGGTGATAAGATTAACACCTACCCTGTAGAGTTATGAGAAGTGAGAAAATGTAATACCTGCAAAGAACTGAACAGTGCCCAGCACGCAGGAAGCATTCTGGGTCATTATCATCATCATCATCATCATTAGCAGACTCCGAGGAGGGGCCTGATGGAGTCTGAATTGTCTGTAAAATACATTACCCTGGCTTCTATGTGAAGGTGATGCAGGCTGGCCTTTGGCAATGGTTGTAAGTGAGGTGAGTCTGAGAGGGATGGAGAGAAATCGCTGCAACGGACTTGGATGGAAAAATTCTCAGGCTGATTTGCAGCAACATGGATGGACCTAGAGATTATCATTATTTCACTTATTAAGTGAAAAAAGTCAGAAGGAGAAAGACACATACCGTGTGATACCACTTACACGTGGGATCTAAAATGTGATACAAACTTACCTATTAAACAGAAACAGACTCCCAGACCCAGAGAGCAGACCTGTGGGCGCCCAGGGGGAGGGATGGATGGGGAGTCTGAGGTAAGCAGATGAAAAATACGACTTACAGGATGCATAAATAGCAAGGTCCCAGCGCACAGCACTGGCAACCCACTCCAGTACTCTTGCCTGGAAAATGTCATGGACAGAGGAGCCTTGTAGGCTACAGTCCGTGGGGTCACAAAGAGTCGGACACGACTGAGTGACTTCACTCACTCACTCACTCACTCAGCGCACAGCACAGGGAACTATATTCTGTATCCCGTGATAGGCCATAGTGGAAAAGAGAATGAAAAAGAATGCATCTACTGCATGTGTGTTACTGAATCATTTGGCTGAACAGCAGAAAATAACTGCAAGTTAGCTATATATCAGTAAAATAATTTAAAAAAATTCTAGGCTGGACAGCTTTGTGCATTTAGATTTCCAAGTTTCCCTGAGAATGTGTGTGTCTCGGGTCAAGCCAAGTAGTCTTTTAGAAAATCACCATCTACTTAAAGTGGATGTGTTATTACCCAAAAAAAAAAAAAAAAGGAGTAAAGAAAAACAAGCTTTTCCTTCAGGAACATTCTGAGTAAAAAGGCAGAGGTCATGCCTTCCTCACAGCCTTTCCTATGATCGTCACAAGTAGCTACCAAGACAAAACAGGAAATCCTGTTTCTGTAACCCTCCAAATACCGTACAGATATGAAAAGGTAAGACAGGCATTTTCTGTTCGTTTTCCTGCCTGAGCAGTTCTAACATCAATCCATCCTCTTATTTTGGGCTGTCATGGAAAGAAAGGCTTATTAGACAGAAGCATGGAGAGCCCATGTGTGGGAAAGCCTGATCCAGTAACCCCTCTCCAGGACAACCTCACTCTGCTTTCAAATGGATCTTATTCAAATTACTGGGCACCTGTCGAGGAATTTTGCTCTGAGTGGAGGCTCAAGTAACATTTTCCTGATATATATTTTTTACTGAGTGCACAGAAATAGCACCATGAATCAAAGGCATGCTATAAAAGGCTAGAGTGAACCTGGATGGGGATTTCAAAATGGTTCTGAGGCTCTGCATGGAGTACAGAAACTCCAGCAGCAGGAGCTGCACCCTGAAGCATGTTTCTCCTCCCTCTATTCCAGAGGTTCTGATGCATCTGACCCTTCCTCCGCGTGCTCCCTTGAATTGAAAAGAAATCCATATGTAAATGGGGCTGCAGACTCCCTCATTCTACACGTGAGACTATTGACAAGACGTGTGTGTGTGCTCAGGGGTGTCCTTCTCTTTGCAACTCCATAGACCAGCCTAACAGGCTCCTCTGTCCATGGGACTCTCCAGGCAAGAATGCTGAAATGGGTTGCCACGTCCCCACTCCAGGGAATCTTCCCGACTCAGGGATTGAAACCTCATCTCTTGCATCTCTTTCATTGGCAGGCATATTCTTTACCACTGTGCCATCGAGGAAGCCCATTTATAGGATAGACTTAATCATTCGTATGGTAAAAAGAGAGCTTATGCCCGAGTCAGGGTAGACATGTAGGAGAGTTTGGACCAAAGAGAAGCAGGCTTCCTGCAGTTTATGGCAGTTATTATTCTACTTGTCTATCAGCCTCAGCCAGCTCAGCAGAAAATATTCCTTTTCATTTCATGATTGCATTGTTCTCCAGAGGAAATGGATAAAAGCACACCTGTCAGCAGATGGGAAATAAAGACCCTCTGCTGCTTGGGCCCATCCTCAGGGACCTGCCTTTCACATTAAGGTGTTAAGACTTCAGCATCTCTTCTTGTAACTGTAAGTCACCGAAGGGAGAAGACTAAATCACCCAATTATCCGTCATTAGCGTCAACTCCTTAGCTGCAATTACGGAATTCTGAGGTTCTGCTCTTGTGTGTCCCCTTGTGAATTTCCTCTTCAGCATTTTATCCATGTATCATTTCGTCTTACTCTGAGCGTCTGACTTAGGAGGTGAGGCAGGATGGATCCAGAAACTGACTGTTCGTGAGACCCTAGGGATCTTGTGAGAGGAGGTCCCTGGGCCACACTGGGAGAAACTGCAGTGGTTCAAGAGGTCCTGAACAACCCGTCCCCGTCAGCCACTCCTGGAGACCCCTCACATCGTTACTCCAAATTCCACACCCCGTGGTCCATTCTCAGACCTTCAGTGACAACTTGGCCGAATCAGAAAGAAGTTATCCAGCCTCTGTTGCATACTTTGGGGCTTTTTCTAAATAATCATCAGCTTTTTTTTTTTTTTTAAACAGTTGCTTGACTATCAAGAACTCAAAACAGTATCCTTTCCCATTGAAATGCTTCCTTTCAAAACAACCTGTTCACTGAGGCTTCAAAAGCTTATTATTATAATTTTTTTTAATTGCGTGGAATTCAGCCTCCCCATTCCTTTCATTAAAGCCCAAGCTAAGCCCTCTGGTCTTTATTACTAACACAGTAAGCGTACCTGTTATGCCAACTGCGTCCCAGGCACTCCGGCAGGCACCAGGGAGCCAGAACTGAATAAAGGAGCAACATGGTACCAGGACTCTGGTGTGTAAACGTAAGCGTTAACTTCCACACTGAGGATTAATTTATTCCTATAAGTATATAATGATAATAATAATAATGCCCGTTTATTTTAGAAAAGACTGGGGACCTCCCTGGTGGCCCAGTGGCTAACACTCTGAGCTCCCAATGCAGGGGAATGGGGTTTGATCCCTTGTCAGGGAATTAGATCCCACATGCTGCAACTAAGACTGGCAGAGCCAAATAAATAAATATTTTTAAAATAAATAAATAAAAATAAAAAAGATGGGAATGACTGCATATAATATATGTACACTATCATGCAATGTTCTTTTCATTAGCCACTGTCTTCTGCCATGTGAAAACTCCTGCATGAAGCCTCTAGAGATGAGATGTTCACTGCTTCTGAAGATAATAACATCAGGAGCTGGGCATCTGGAGGCTCAAGAGCTCCAGAAACGGTGCCTGACACATAGGAGGCGGCGGAGAAACAGGTACCGAATAAACTGCAAAACCCATCAGGACTAACATTTCAGTCCATGTAAATTTCACCCAAGTCTGCTGATACCGGCTTTTGCAATAAAACTAGAAATAGCCAGCGTTTACTGAGGGTTTAGGATGGCAGGCTCCCCTCTAAGTACTTATATGTATTCCTAGTAAAATGCTCACCACCCCATGAAGAAGTTACTGTTATTAATAATATTATTACTGTTGCCATTTTACAGAGAAGGAAAATAAGGCACAGGGAGGTTAGAACCAAGTCCAAGGCCACGCAGGGTGCGTGGGATGTAGCTGCCTGCTTCTCCAGCCTGTGTGGGGTCTAGAGATAAAGACTGTTCTCTCTTCCATCAGCAACAGGCATGTATATCTGATGCATGTGTGTCTTTTCTTGCTTATGCTTCAGGGGCCCTGCCCTCTCCCTCACCTTTCTCTCCAGGTGTGTTTCCCTGAAACATGGATCCCCAGGTGCAGGGTGTGCCCACGCAGATGCGGGTGCACCCTGGTGGTGCTGCTGCCTGAGAGGGGGTGGGGGGAAGCAGGGGGCTCAGGAGCCGTGTTCAGCGGGGAGGGAGGCACCTGGGCAGCTGAGGCTGTGCAGACCTGGTGGCAGGGCTCTGCCCACTTACTGAACACAGAGAGATCTGCACTGATGACCTGGACCGAAGGCAGGACACCTGGAAGTCAGGTGTGCCCACAGAAGACTGGCTCAGGAAGATGGCAATCAAGCCTTCCCGGGGAGGCTGCCTTGAGGTCAAAGCCACCCCCTCCCCCCCGACTTCCTTGTCACTCTGGTGATTGTCTCTTACCCCTCAGTTCCCCACCCCAGTCCTGGNGTATCCTTTCCCATTGAAATGCTTCCTTTCAAAACAACCTGTTCACTGAGGCTTCAAAAGCTTATTATTATAATTTTTTTTAATTGCGTGGAATTCAGCCTCCCCATTCCTTTCATTAAAGCCCAAGCTAAGCCCTCTGGTCTTTATTACTAACACAGTAAGCGTACCTGTTATGCCAACTGCGTCCCAGGCACTCCGGCAGGCACCAGGGAGCCAGAACTGAATAAAGGAGCAACATGGTACCAGGACTCTGGTGTGTAAACGTAAGCGTTAACTTCCACACTGAGGATTAATTTATTCCTATAAGTATATAATGATAATAATAATAATGCCCGTTTATTTTAGAAAAGACTGGGGACCTCCCTGGTGGCCCAGTGGCTAACACTCTGAGCTCCCAATGCAGGGGAATGGGGTTTGATCCCTTGTCAGGGAATTAGATCCCACATGCTGCAACTAAGACTGGCAGAGCCAAATAAATAAATATTTTTAAAATAAATAAATAAAAATAAAAAAGATGGGAATGACTGCATATAATATATGTACACTATCATGCAATGTTCTTTTCATTAGCCACTGTCTTCTGCCATGTGAAAACTCCTGCATGAAGCCTCTAGAGATGAGATGTTCACTGCTTCTGAAGATAATAACATCAGGAGCTGGGCATCTGGAGGCTCAAGAGCTCCAGAAACGGTGCCTGACACATAGGAGGCGGCGGAGAAACAGGTACCGAATAAACTGCAAAACCCATCAGGACTAACATTTCAGTCCATGTAAATTTCACCCAAGTCTGCTGATACCGGCTTTTGCAATAAAACTAGAAATAGCCAGCGTTTACTGAGGGTTTAGGATGGCAGGCTCCCCTCTAAGTACTTATATGTATTCCTAGTAAAATGCTCACCACCCCATGAAGAAGTTACTGTTATTAATAATATTATTACTGTTGCCATTTTACAGAGAAGGAAAATAAGGCACAGGGAGGTTAGAACCAAGTCCAAGGCCACGCAGGGTGCGTGGGATGTAGCTGCCTGCTTCTCCAGCCTGTGTGGGGTCTAGAGATAAAGACTGTTCTCTCTTCCATCAGCAACAGGCATGTATATCTGATGCATGTGTGTCTTTTCTTGCTTATGCTTCAGGGGCCCTGCCCTCTCCCTCACCTTTCTCTCCAGGTGTGTTTCCCTGAAACATGGATCCCCAGGTGCAGGGTGTGCCCACGCAGATGCGGGTGCACCCTGGTGGTGCTGCTGCCTGAGAGGGGGTGGGGGGAAGCAGGGGGCTCAGGAGCCGTGTTCAGCGGGGAGGGAGGCACCTGGGCAGCTGAGGCTGTGCAGACCTGGTGGCAGGGCTCTGCCCACTTACTGAACACAGAGAGATCTGCACTGATGACCTGGACCGAAGGCAGGACACCTGGAAGTCAGGTGTGCCCACAGAAGACTGGCTCAGGAAGATGGCAATCAAGCCTTCCCGGGGAGGCTGCCTTGAGGTCAAAGCCACCCCCTCCCCCCCGACTTCCTTGTCACTCTGGTGATTGTCTCTTACCCCTCAGTTCCCCACCCCAGTCCTGGAGCTCCAGGAAAGCAGCCTCAGCCATCCAGCTCTGTGTTAACTGAGCCTCACACACAGCCAGCTCTAGGAACCGGGGTCTGATGCTGTTTAAGTATCTCCACTGGAAGCTCATTAAATGTGGGATAGATAGATTAGGGGACTCCTCCTGACAAATGTGGTACAAAGGTGACCGAGGACATTATGTTCTGATGTGTGGGTATACAGGAGGCTCCCAGGCGACAGGAAGTCCATTAAATACCCACACACAGTACCTTCACTGATGCCCCAAATGGTCCTTCAGGGTCATTTCTATAGAGGCTGCTGGCACAGAGTCACCGGGAACGCAGGGAAATGTGGGTTTGGCTGACTCCACACCCTGCCTCCCATATGATAAGGAGCGGCTGTACTGCTTCTAGTGGTTTCAGGGGACAGATGATAAAGAGCAGATTGCAGAGATGAGGACCTGTGTGCAGGTGGTTTAGCACACGTGTGTCCCATGAGATTGGGGAAGCAGGGACCCAGGGCAGGGTAAGCGGGGAAGGCAGGCAGAGGCGCATCTCAACAAGGGTCCCCGAGAAGGGAGCGCCAGCCTGCTCCTTCAGGGGACGCTGAAGAGGGGACTACATCTCAGCCTGTCCCATCCCCTGACGGGAGCACACCTCCACATGTGTGCACTGATAATCACAGGCTCGTGGCAAGGGCTGGGGGTGGGGATGGGAGACATTGGGCTTCGCTTCAAACTCCCAGGCAAGTTCAGATCTCGGACAGCGTGCTCCTGGGAGCCTGGGGCTGGGTCCTCCAACGCAGAGTCCCAGATGTAGGTTCCGAGAGCAAAGGGACAGGGGAATTGCATGAGTCGGGGAGGGACACATGCCACGTGTGTACAGGCAGTGAGAATGCTCAGACAGGGAATGAGGGATTCTCACAGGGACAGGGATCACCACAGAGAACCAACACAAATCCTTTCTGCCAGCTGAGTGGGCTAGAGGGTGGATGGTGAGAAAGAAAGAGACAGGCATTAAAAGCAGTGTGTGTGTGTGTGACCGCAGAGAACCAACACAAATCCTTTCTGCCAGCTGAGTGGGCTAGAGGGGTGGATGGTTAGCAAGAAAGGGACAGGCATTAAAAGCAGTGTGTGTGTGTGTGTGTGTGTGTGTATGTGTGTGTGTTCAGTCACTCAACTGTGTCCAACTTTGCAACCCCTGTAGACTGCAGCCCAAGCTCCTCGGTGCATTAAATTTTCCAACCAAGAATAATGGAGGGGGTTGCCATGTCCTCCTCCAGGGGATCTCCCTGACCCAGGGATCAAACCTGCACCTCCTGTGCTGACAGGCAGATTCCTTATCACTGAGCCACCTGGGAAGCCCGTTAAGTCTAAGCAGAGGGGGATGAACCAGGGTACGAGAGACTGAAGGACCCTTCCCAAAGAGGGACCTTGGAGGTCGAGCAGATTTTAAGATTTGATCTCAAGGACAAAGACGGACAACAATTCTGGCTTGGACCCCCAGGGAGCTGATCACTGAACCAGCTGGCAGAGCAGATTCACGGTCTACACTGGGAGCCCAAGGTGGGGGCTCTGGCCTCAGAGTTTCCAAGAGGACTTTTGTGAGGAGCAGAGGTGCCAACATCCTTCAGGTCTGGACTCCTCCAGACACGTCCTTCTCGACAGCCTTCTTGAGCAGCGCTCTCCTGCAACACCAGGAGGGCACTCAGAGCCTAGGAGAAGGGGCGTTTTTACCTGATTAATACTCTCCATGAAAACAGGCATATTTGATATTTAGCTGCACTTTAATGGGCCCTGAAAAGAAATTAGTTTGATTCATTTGAAGAATAAATGTCTCTCCCCACCCCTTACATGGTGAAACTCTTAAAAGCTTTCACTTAATGAAAATGCAAATTACCTCTCAAAACATTACTAAAACTAATCATGGCAATTTTTTCACGCTTCCACAATTTACTGCTCATCCTTTCTCTTGCTTTGATGAGCAGTGACTAGCAGATGTCTGTTTGTGCCGAACCACTTAACACAGCCTCGGTAAGTTTAAGCAGTGTCCCTCCCCCGTATATGACTTAACTGATCATCCCCCTAAGAGAAAATAATATTTTTTGACATCTCCAGGTAGGAAGGGTTGCAAAACCTATTAAATAGCATCACTTGGGTGAAAGGAAACAGCCAAGGGTAAGTATACATAACATTCATTCACAGACGCAGACAATTACCTGTAACCCTGAACTCAGAAAACAAATCTGTGAAACCCACAAAATGCAAGCCTTCAGATCATGCAGAATCACATTAAAAATAAATTCTTACTTCTGGTTTCTTTTCCTAGAATACTGTAACCCTCATGTTTTTATTCACCATCGTTCATCTCTATCTCTCAACGCTTAGGATTTTGGCTTATGGGAGGAATCTGAAAAGTTTTGGAAGAGCCAGAGCTATCCTGGCTTTAGTGAAGCATTAGAGGATCACCTACAATTCATAGTTTTATATTTTTGGTGATGACCAAGATCCAGTGCCTTTAGAATCGTACTGACCACTAAGCCCAAGCCACACACACATTCACATGCACAGAAAACAAGTTCCCTTGATGCCCTGCACCCAGTGCCGTGAGCAGAGGAATGCACTGTCACCGCTGGGGTGCATTCACCTCTTCACACACGTGTCCCTCCTGTAATGTGGGGGTCTTTCCTGAAGGCCTGGGGAGGATAACTCTTACTTGGTACAAGCTCAGAGACTGTCCTAGTCTGTTCCACAAGATATGTTGCTAACTCAGACAAGAATGAGCCATCCATTTACCTGAGCAACTTTTCCCTTTTTAAAAAGTATTGAGAAAAGAAACATTGTAGTATGTCAATTATGACTACATTTCCCAGGGGGGAAGTTACTATTTTTTCTTATTCACAAAATGAAATCATAAACACCAACCTTGGAAAACCCAATGAGAAAGTAAGTCCCATCCAGAGAAGCAGAATCTAAATCACCTGCATAATTAAAGCACATTTCATATCATATGGCTACCAGAGAAGGAACATATTTTCAGAGAGAACAAGAATGTATAATCCTGCCCCTTAATTTATGCGGCAGCATCCTCTGTGTGAACAGCACTGGGTTTATGGTTTCCTAGTGCTTTCGTGTCATCTGGCTGTGCCCTGGGAGACAAAAGTCTCATCTCAGCCTCCACCTCTACTGTATTAGTTACTGTAACATTTCTGTCTCCCCATGAAGACTGGGTGCCTCCAGAGCAGGAAAGCAGCTTCTCATCCCCAGGGATGCATTCCACAACACCAACATGCGGCAGATGCTACTAAGTAAACTACTGAGTGTGTAATAGCGTCACTAACTCTTGCTGGTGGTTATTGTGAGCTTACTATGGGTCAGGACCATTCTAGTCATTTCTTTGCATAATTCATTCAAACCTTAACAGAAACCTATGAGGTAGGGACCTCCTACCAGCTCAACTTTATAGGTGAAGGATCCAAGAAACCAAATAGGTGAAATAAATTTTCTAAATCCAGAAGGCTGAGAAGTGTCAGAAACAGGAATTGAACCTGGAAATTTTGGAATGTGTAGCCTGTACCACTCCCAAATTCTGCCTCACTAGACACAATGAGTTTTTCCTATTTATATTTTAAAGCAATTGTCCTGCAATTAATAGTAATTTTCCTAAAAAATAATTTTAAAAATTTTTGAAAAAGGTTCTGTTTCTGACCTGGGACATTTCCTTTAATAATCTCTATAACATGCAAAGTGCCTTTTACATTTATAATCTCTAAGATACACAACCATACAAAAATCGATGGGATGCAGTAAAAGCAGTTCTTAGAGGGACAATCATAGGAATGTAGGCCTTATTTAAGAAAGAAGAAAGATCTCAAACAACCTAGCCCACCACCTAAAAGAATTAGAAAAAGAAGAACAAAGAAAACCAAAAGTTAGCAGAAGAAAGCAGATAATAAAGATCAGAGAGGAAATAAATAAAATAGAGATTTTAAAAATCAGTAAGACCAAGATCTGGTTCTTTGAAAGGGTAAACAAAATGTACAACCTCTGGCCAGGCTGACCAAGAAGGAAAGACAGAGCTCAAACAAACAAAAAAAGACATATAACGTGTAAGACAAAGCCCTACAGAGGACAGATATTTATCCTCATGTTCCAGGTGAGGAAATGAAGCTCAGATTGTCAAGGCTTGGGATCACATGACTAGTTCATGCAACACCAGGGTTCAAACGTCCTACTTCCTCAGTCAACTCCACGAACCTTCTTCTGGCAGAAGCTGGTGGGGGAGGAGGCATGATGCAGGTGGTAGCACAGTGGGAGGCTGCAGGCACCGGAATGAACAGAGGACACAGGAGAGGGGGTGGCCTCCAACCTCAGGGGCCTGACATTTCCTGGGGAAAGGAGGAGTGAAGAGTGGAGGAAAAGGACCTCCTTGGAAATGTGGGGGCTTGACTACTGCGTACTGCTTAACTCTATGCAGAGTCAGGGGAGAAGCCAGCGGTCTCCAGGGTCTTTCTCTTTCTGGATCACAGGCCCCAGCCAGCTTGTTGCCCATAAACCATCAGCCTCCCTGGCTTGTCCCTTGCATGGTCCATGTAAGCTCCCTCTACCCTGCATCTCCCACACCTCCCCCAAGGAGGAGCTAAACAGACCACCACATCTGCACTAACTTTGCAGTCATTCAACTGCATACAATTCTACTCGCCATAATATCACTGTCAACAACAGGGTAATATAATTGCCAAGGCAATACAAAATGAATTTTTGGAAATGCAGCTATGAAAGACCAGAACTCTTGACCTTACTGAATTTGATTTCTACAATATTCTTAGCTACCTTGTAGAGTGAAAGTTAAGCAGCTTTTACATGGTTCTGTCTTTTTGTCTCCTTACCTTCTCTCTCTTCCATTCCAAAGTATGTCTCTTCCTTTTTAGGGTCTTGTTGATCCATACATTCTCCCAAACTTACTAATGCAAATACTTCTGCCAGAATATAATCTTGATGTGTAGCTTTACTTTCTATGTAAAAGTTCTGTATTTCTGACCCAGTGCTATCACATCGAACCTGCTGATAGCCTGGGACACCTTACTAATGCTCCAAGGTTAGAACTTGGATCGTCCTTGGCAATCCTTCTTCCCAAGGAGGATTGCCTTTGACTCCTTATTGTGCACAGAAAGTGCTACCACACCTGGGTACTGACTCAGTCCCATACACCGAGCTGATTATTCACTCCTCTTTGACAACAGGCTTCTTACCTACCAGCTAGATGCCATTTCCCATTCTCTTCCTCCCTGATTTGATTTTAGACAACCTCTACAGCCAGGTTTGGGGCTTCCCAGGTGTCTCAGTGGTAAAGAGTCGACCTGCAAATGCAGGAGACCCAAGAGACTCAGGTTCAATCCCTGGGTCAGGAAGATACCCTGGAGGAGGACATGGTAACCCACTCCAGTATTCTTGCTTAGAACATTCCACGGACAGAGGAGCCTGGCGGGCTATGGTCCATGGAGTCACAAAGAGTCAGACACACCTGAGCAACTGAGCATGCACTCACAGCCAGGATTATCCTCAAATACCAGCTGCTCCTAAGAGAGTTTTTTGTTTTTCTTTTAGCCAGGTCCCCTTTGCAATAACACAGGGCCAAAGCAACAATGGGTCTACATTTCCAAAATCCACTTATTCAACAATCAACAATGGTTCACCGAGTGCCTCTATGTATCCTGCTAAGCCCTGGTTTACAGTGATAAATGAAGGCTTACCAGTGGGCAGCAAGTACCCCACTGTTATCCTCCTGCTCACCTGTCTGCCCAACGATGGAAGCGCTCAGTCTGTGGGGGATCCTTGAGGACACCTTCAAGGTCACTCGGATCTGATAATACCTAAGAAAAGAACAGAGGACAGGCTGCTGAATATCGGACTTCTTATTATTGCCTGCTTCTAAAAACACCTAGACTTAATCCTAAAGACTGTAGGCAACAGGCTTGTTTCTGGATGGCATGCATGATCATCCAGCATCAGCGAGAGATTTATTTTGCCAGCACTGTCAGGGAGGGATGAGATGGGCCAAGAGGGAGACAGGAAGTTGAGTACATCTGAGGATCCTATGAGACACAGAAAAGGTTGGTGGTAATAGAAATAGGAACAAGGGAGCGGTAAGTCATATGCCACAGGTACGTTATGAGAGATGGCTTTTCTTTATGTGAAAAAGTCCATTTTACAGAAAATAGGATTTGAGTGCATGATGGACAATCCACACACGAACTGAACTGCTATCACATTGCAACACAAATATTTCCTTTAGAAAAACAGCAGCTTAGCTGCCAATCCTGGGGGCGTCAGCAAACAATGTCACCAGTGTATTTCTACGCTCTGGGTTTTATCACATCACCCCCATTTCTAGATTTGGTCATTGCAGAATGCCGAGCAGGTTCCCATGCTGTCAGGAGACTCTTATTTGTCCTCTTCTGCCGCATGTGCAGAAGCACATTTTGAAGTTCTGCACCTCGCAATTAACGATCCTTTCATCCTTTCATTCCCCTTCCACTGTTTTCAAACCCAATGGGCAAAAGACTTTGAATAAAACAAACTGAAATAGAAGTAAAATAGACCATGAACACGCATCAGTTTCTCATGGCTCACTGAACTCACAGCTGGAAGAGCTATTCTGCTACTGAGTCCATAGCACTGTGAATACAGTCAGAGAAGGTCCCTGTTGATGTGTCCATGTGTATACGGTTATCCAAGGAGACTGAGAGCAGAGAACGCAGGCACTGCATTTGTGTAGCTTGGGTGACATCACGTGAGAGCTGTGTGACTCTGAGGACATCACACACCTTCTCTGAGCTGTTTCGTATCTGTAAAATGAGGTCTCCTGCATTGCAGGCAGAATCTTCACCCTCTGAGCCACAAGGGTAGCCCCAAAACAAAGAAAAAGATCTGTCATACCTTCTGCTTCCAGGAAATATGGAGTAGACATATTTTTCCCTATTCTCACTAACCATAGCCAAAAGTTCTAGACAGTGTACAGAAAAAGAAACAAAAGGAGAGTCTCAAAGGTGAAGAAGAAAGCAAACCATCCAGGGACCTCAAGGTTCGAGGAAAGACATGGTGGTGGGTTTTCTGTATATTCTTTTGCCTCACAAACTTCTCACTGTAGTTCATCTGTTATTTCTCTCTATAGCACATTTAAAGAACAAAGGTTTTTAATCTCGAGGAAGCTGAATTCACCATTTTTTAATGGTAATGTGTTTTGTGTCAAGTTTAAAAACTCTGCTTAGTTCTAGATCCCCAAACTTTCCTCTATTTCGTTTTCCTAAAAGCTTTCTATTTTTCATAGAGGTCTATGATCCACTTTGAGGTCATTTCTACGTGAGGAGTGAGATAAGCTAAGTTTCTGTTTTGTCTTATTGGAGCCTATGGGTGTCCGGCTGCCTCAGGACCATTTATTGGAAAGGCTTTATAGAATTACTTTTGAAACTTTGTCAAGGATCTCCTGGGTGACCTCTGACTGCCGTGTGGGGCTACAGGTCCAGGCTTCCTATATGGTCTCTGTTTAAACCAGGCCAGGTAGAGTTCTAGTTCTTATCACTGCTTGCCGGAAGTAAAAACCTAGCTCCCTACTTGAGACCTTCTCTTGCTGGGGGAGACGGGGGGAGGTGCTTGTTACAGCCTGGCAATGGTGGACAACTAAGATCCCACTTGGGCTTTGCTAGTGTGGGTGGGGGTCAAGCCAGTTTTTCCTGTGCTGCTTGGCTAGTACAGAACTACTACTAACTTTTCTGTCTTGCTAGGCTGCTTCCTATTAAAAAAACAGACATTACTTTGCCAACAAAGGTCCGTCTGGTCAAGGCTATGGTTCTTCCAGTAGCCATGTATGGATGTGAGAGCTGGAACATAAAGAAAGCTGAGCATCAAAGAACTGATGCTTTTGAACTATGGTGTTGGAGAAGACTCTTGAGAGTCCCTTNAAAAAATTGGCTGAGTGATGGGAACACAAAAGAGAATTCATTCCATTACTCTTCTCTCTCCCCTCTGCCTATGAGAGTTATCTGAGTATTGTATGATTTAAACTATCTCACCAAAAATTGAATTTTACATAAACTCCCTGTTGCTTTCATTAGAGTTTAATACCATCCTTTTACTCTTTGGGATCCCAGAGCACTATAGGCAACAAGAACAATATCATGTGACTTGCAGAAATCCAACAGTTTCCTCTGATTGAGATAAGGGTGACATTCCACCTGTAGAAAACCAATAGAGAAGAGTGTCACGTATTATGGAAATGTAATATTAAATGACAGAGAAAGGCAAAAAGTTTAAAAAATGATAAAGGAAAAACAATAACATTAAATGTAAATTGGAAATATTAATATCAACAGAGAAATAGAGAAAAGTTTATTTATACACTTAATTTTTGACGGACATAGATGGGAAAACCAGTCTGAGATTGACTAATCAAAAGATGGGCTCTACATTTGAGTAGATATTCATGAGTAAAATTCATAGAGTGTTAGCGTCACAATGAGCCTTTAACTTCACCCTCTAACCTAAATGATTGTCATCATCTCCAACACAGTTTTCTCAACTGTGCTCCCTGTTNTGAGATTGACTAATCAAAAGATGGGCTCTACATTTGAGTAGATATTCATGAGTAAAATTCATAGAGTGTTAGTGTCACAATGAGCCTTTAACTTCACCCTCTAACCTGAATGATTGTCATCATCTCCAACACAGTTTTCTCAACTGTGCTCCCTATTAAAAACATAAACACTACTACACCAAGACTAAGGATTCAGCCATCAGAACCCCACACAAACCGTTAACACCCATCTCAGCTGATTTGCCTCTTTATCAATGTATTTCCCATTCCACATTTTCATGGTTTTCCTTCCTGTACAAAGCTCACTCCAGGGCACTTTCATCCTGTGACTTGGCCATCCTTTCATCTCAGGGAAATACCTCCTTCCTCTACTGCATTCTACCAGGAAGATCTCTGCACTTTTCTGCCCAGATTTACAGACAGAGATACCATTTTGGATTGTATATACATCATGCAGACAGGAACTCAGCTGTTTAGAATCTCCTGTCCACAATGGTCAGATGAACAGGAGGGGAGGACAGACAGACATTAGACTCCAGGGCAAGAAGGAGGTTCCAAAGAGCAGGAGGGAGAGAAGCTGAGCTGCTCACCTGATTGCAGACGGGCTTGTACTTGAGCCCCGGCTTGTTCAGGATCTTCTCCAGCTGCTTGTGGTTGAAATTGGACACCCCGATGGATTTGGCCAGCCCTGCATCCTTGCACTTCTCCAAGGCCTGGGAGGGAGGGGTGGTGAACAATTACATGGAATGNGGGCTTGTACTTGAGCCCCGGCTTGTTCAGGATCTTCTCCAGCTGCTTGTGGTTGAAATTGGACACCCCGATGGATTTGGCCAGCCCTGCATCCTTGCACTTCTCCAAGGCCTGGGAGGGAGGGGTGGTGAACAATTACATGGAATGATAGAGCAAGCATAAATGCTGGAAAACATCGGGAATCACCGTCATCCATCAAGAATTCGCATCAATTATCAAGAAGGAAAGAGGGGAAGAAGACATGATATAAAAAGAAATATTGTTTTCTCCTTGAACCCTGGAGAAGACACATCATATGGAAGGAAAGAGATGCCTGTCTGCACTGTCCCATATTCTCCTCCTTCATTCCTCTCTGTAAATGTTACAGCAATGGCTTCCTCCCCACAAACCCAGCATCCCAGCCCTTAGATTCATTAACTGCTGAGTCTGATGGTCCACAGCGCATTCTCACAGGTGGAAGAAATGAAGGAAGTTCCCACTCTCCTGGCTCCTCCCCAGTCTCTCTACTCCTCATACTCACCTCCCATGTGTGACAGAGATCCACTGAGTCAGCTATCAGTTTTCCATTTTCATCTTTTGGATATAATTCCTCCCCTGGCTAGAATAGAAGCAGTCATTTTAGGCATGTCACAAAATAATTTCTCCACATTTAGCAAGGCTGCCTGGCACCAGGGATTAAACCTCCATGAGGTAGGTTTAAAACTTTCTAGATACTAGATAATATTTGCAAAGTGATTTGTGTATATAAGCAATGTCTTTAGGAGAGAGACTTATTCTAATCTCTTACATTTAATATATGTTGTAATAAGNCTGGCACCAGGGATTAAACCTCCATGAGGTAGGTTTAAAACTTTCTAGATACTAGATAATATTTGCAAAGTGATTTGTGTATATAAGCAATGTCTTTAGGAGAGAGACTTATTCTAATCTCTTACATTTAATATATGTTGTAATAAGTACAATTTTTCTAGGTCCTAAAAGGGACTTCCTGTGACTTCTGTGAATTTTGTCTGTTCTTGTACTTGCCTGTTTCCAAATGCCTCTATGAGCTGGGGATGGCAGTAAGTTACGTGACTTCATTTCCAGAATAAAATTTGCTATCTTGACCTGGTCTAGATAATCAGACTCTCTTTTCCCTCTGAGCATCAGGTGCCCTAGGACAGGNGTTCTTGTACTTGCCTGTTTCCAAATGCCTCTATGAGCTGGGGATGGCAGTAAGTTACGTGACTTCATTTCCAGAATAAAATTTGCTATCTTGACCTGGTCTAGATAATCAGACTCTCTTTTCCCTCTGAGCATCAGGTGCCCTAGGACAGGCACATGAACCAGCAGGGATCTCATTAGGTTGATATGGAATGTGGAAGACTCAGACATGTTCTCATATGTTCATGACCATGAGCCTTGACCTGCCCCAAGGTCAAATTTCCCACCAACAGAAAATGTTCAGTAAAAATAAAGTAAACCATGAGTAATGCCTTTATAAGGGATAGGAAAAGGAAACACATCTGTAGAGTACTGCAACCATCATTTCTGTCTGTGACTGGAGCTTGCCATCTATGTAGACCACTAAGCTATTTTGCATTGGATGGTTTGAGTTCATTTCTGTGACTTGAAATCAAGTGTTCTAAGTAAACCTTTCTTAATGGATAAGTGCAGTCTACAAACCTTATCTGAAGACTAGGGAGTGTGCAGGAAAATTATCCCAAGTCCCTGCATAGGTACGAGGTTTAGATGCACTCAGAAGGAGCACCACCAAATATGCTCGACTTGAAAGGGTGAAAGACAAGAGAAACTCATCATGTTCAATGTGAGGCAGTGTCATGCTCACCACAGCTGCACCAAACTCTTGGTTCATGAAATCCCCAGACACTCAGGAGTCATAACAAGGACTGTGTGCAGAACTCACCTAGCTCTATTTCCTCAAGTTTTTCTGGCAGAGAATCTCAGAATATTAACTCCTTTCTCTGGAAGGTATGTAAGGGATTCAAAGAAACTCAGTAAAAAGATGATCACAAATGATTATGTGGAGGATTCTACTCTAGTGTAATCATCCCTTCAACCTACTAAGAAAAATTTTAATTTAACCATCCATGAAAGTTGATGCACTTTCTAACACAAGATGTAACACTGATGTGATCACACAAATTTCTTACCTTCAGAGCCAGTGGATAATGCATAATATAGAGATCGACATAGCCCAGTTGAAGACTTTTCAGTGACTTTTCCAAGGCTGGTCGGACCAACTCTGGTCGAAAGGATGTGCACCAAAGCTGCAGAGGTTAAAGAATAAAAGTTGTATTAAGAATACTTTAGGTAATTTATTTTGGCCTTACTGCAAGGCTTGTCTGATATTACTTCCCCAACCAAGGATCAATCAGTGCACTTGGCATTAAAGTGCCAAGTCTTAAGCATTGAACCACCAGGGAACTAATACTTTAAGAATTTATCAATAAGCATAGTTCACCAAGCAACTCTTCACCAAAGGATCCTATTATATAATTGTCACCTGGGCACAATCATTTGCACACATGTGCACACACACAACACACACAGTACCTTTGAAGTGCAGAATATGTCTTCTCTCTTCACAGTGCCATCTGCNACACAAACAAACTATGATATGCTATTGATGAAATGTGACCTGGTATCAGAAATGGTCAAATAAAATTTAGAATGTCCCTTAATGTCAACAAAACGTGTTAATGGCTTGGAAGCTATCAACAAATGTATTATATGGAAAGAAATTGTGTTACAAAAGTTTTATTTCAGTGAGCACCACCACCCCTGTCAGCATCCAGCTACACACTGGTTAACTTTCTCCCCTGCCTGATAGCTTTAATTCATTAAGATTTGGGATTCAATCAATAATTGGAGAAATTGCTTCTCAGCCTGTTGGCTAAGATCAAGTGTACTTACCTTGGGAGCCAGGAATTAGTGGGTTGAGCCTGAGGTACAGATAAATTATTGTATTAATGACAGCTAATGTTTATTTATGCAGCAGACATGTAGCACTGACAAACACCACATGATGTTCTAGAAACAAATATACAGCAACCCAATAGCTCTGGAGGTGAATAAGGCATATGAGTTGGAGGAGGCTATGATATCTGACAACATGGTCAGGGAAGCCTGGCAGAGAAACTGTGGACCAAGGCAGGTTGTGAGTTGAATGGCAGTACTTGAGACAGCGTCCAAAGCAGGGGGAGCAGCAGAAGTCCTGAGAAGGCCCTCCTCTCTCCTCAGTACACTTTGGAGATTGGGTATGGGAACCCTGCACCCGCTGATACCAAAATCCATGGGTGCTCAAGTCTATTATATAGAATGGTGCAGTCTTTGCATGTAACTTAAGGGGATACTCCCACATGTTTTAAATCATCTCTACATTTCTTATAATACTTAATACAATGTTGATGCTGTGTAAATAGGTTCAAGTACTCTCTCTCTCTCTNTTATTTTTTAAATTTTACTTTACAATACTCTATTGGCTTTGCCATACGTCGACATGAATCCACCACAGGTAGCTAGCATTTAATAATTAAGATATTTTATATAAAAATCTGGATTTCTGTCTTCTCTGGCAATGTAAGGCTAGTGCTAAACTGTCAGGGAAAATGCTCTCCAATTTGTCAAAATCCCTCCCCTCCCCCACTCCCTATTTGGTTAGGGACAGTTTTTACTCATTTCATCACTGGCCCAATAGGCATCTGAGTTTATTACTTCTGTGCTCAAGTTTTTCACTATTTCTTCCTTATGATGAGCAACTGAAGGAATCACTTATTCAAACATTTTGACCTCATGAAATTCAGCAAATATTGGGCCTCTCTCATGGGAACTCACCTGGAGGCCAAGGAGATCAATTTATAGGAATACAGGATTTTTGTTTCCCAAGAAACAAATGTTTGTATCAGAACTTGCAGTGTTGATCTGAAAGTTTTCTCATGATTCAGAAAACCTCAGGCAATGGGATATCAAGCACATCTGGGTTAGGCTGCATTTCTTCTCTGGCACTGGGTCCAGGAATGAGTCTATAGCGAAAGGATGTATTTTCAAGAATCTCTTTCAGGAAATTGGTAGAGACAGGGAGGGTGCAGGAGCCTCTTTTAATTTCATTCTTTTAAGTCATATTTTGTGCTTATGAACTGCCATGTGTGATAGATAAGCCAAATGCAGACCCTGGTGTTTGAAGGTTTTCTAGGGTTATTTTCATAATCAGTGTCCCTGGAAATGGGAATATTTTCAAAAGAATTCAAAAATAAACAGTTCTTAATATTCTCAGCAGCTGATAATACATAGTTATTTAGAAATGTCTACGAATTGCCTATCATTATTTTGTTGAACTCATAAAGTCATGTGTGACACCATGTGATCCCTAGATTTCAGACAAAGGAACCTTTCCCAAGAGAGCCAGAAATACCCATTTTACAATGTGACCTAGAGCCGTGGATCTCCAACAGACCACTTCCCCAGTGTCTATGCTTTTCATCCGATGAAGCTGAATGGTTTCAGAAACCCTGCTTCTCCTGACCTCTAGATCACTTCCTCCCTCTTCCACAAATTTCAGCTCCAAGCCTTTCAATCTCATGAAGAGANGAAATACCCATTTTACAATGTGACCTAGAGCCGTGGATCTCCAACAGACCACTTCCCCAGTGTCTATGCTTTTCATCCGATGAAGCTGAATGGTTTCAGAAACCCTGCTTCTCCTGACCTCTAGATCACTTCCTCCCTCTTCCACAAATTTCAGCTCCAAGCCTTTCAATCTCATGAAGAGACTTCTACATCTCCAGAAATACCCTTAACCCACAACCCACAGTGTACTTAATGACTATTGCAAAAATCCCAGCTGCTGATTGTGTCACAGTAGACTATCTTCTTTTTGCTGTTAAATTTTACCATGTTTCTAATTTGAGCCCAGATCTCCCGTGCATTATTTTCTAGGAGTGCTTAGGAATATAAACAGACTAAAGGCTATATAGTTGTTCTGTGGATATTCGACTGACACCATCTTTATTTTCCAAGAAAGGTATGGAACAATGCAGGATTGCAAGAGAAACTAAATGCCACTTATCAGGAAGATTCTGCCCAGGCTATTTGCCCTTTGTGCAACAAAGCAGAGGTTTTATTTCTTAATTTAATCTGGGAGAGAAAAGAAGGTGAAACAGAAAAGAAAAATCATGATTACTCACAGCTCTGTCCACTTCTCTCCTTACCATGGTGGCAGATCTTTTTGTTGCATCTGAAAAAGAAAAATTCCAGGGGTGGGTTAAGGAAACTGTTCTGTTTATAGGCGAAATAATGTCAGAACGAAAAGTAAATCCAAATAAATCCACATAGAGAAGCATAAATTTCCACCGTGGTTTGAGACCTCAGGCTGGATACAAACTAAAACCATACTCTTAGGAGAAAACTGTGAAGAAAGAAGGCCTCTGCTTACTTCTCATTCCCTTGTCTGCCCAGGCCCCCAGGTCCTCAGAGGCTGAAGGACTGCTAATTTGGGTATTTGGCCCAGGAAATATCTGAAATTCTCTCTCCCTGTTCTACTTTAGTCTTGAATACCACTTCCTTCCTGTCTTCCCTACACAGAGCAGAAGGTCTAATCAATAAATCTGCACTAAGGTGTAATTGACTGATAACTGGTTCAAAGTAACGTTGGGAGCAGAAACACAAGTTCACAAGACGGGTTGCTGCTCATCGTTGTTTCCCTGGCTTTATATCTTTATCAAGCCCTGATTTCACACATTCCCTCTTATTCTGATTTTCTTACAGGGTTCAATACCCATGTGCTGCAGTTGCTTGGGTTCCTGAACTCAGTTCATCCCGAATCTGCTTTTGTTCTGCATATCAGCTTCTTAGTAACTCCTTTGTATCCATCTTGGCCTTGGCCCAGATTTAGAGGGCTTCTATCCAGCATTGCATCTCCTCCAAGAGCATTTGTATTTGAAAGGGATCAGTGGCTAAACTATAGGAAGTGCCCTTGAATGTTGGAGATTCAGTGAAGGACTCTAATGCCTGAGGTCAGTGCTGTCATTTTCTGTGGTTCTCATGCAAACATTAGTCAATATATTTGGCCTTTGGTTTAAATCTCTGCAAAGCTCTGGCTCAGTCTTTTAGGGCAAAATGTGGTGCACAGGCTAGTACTGGTGGGCGAGTTGATTATTAACAGTCCACAATGAGACAGGCATAGAAATAAAGTGTAAACATTAGACATTTTTATAGTATTTCTTCTAATATGTTAGGTTTTTTATGATTATATTTATTCAAATATCATATTATGTTCATTAAATCCAATAGAAATCAGAAATATTTCTCTATCCCATACAGTAGCTACTAGCCCCATGTGACTGTTGAACACTTACAATATGTGAGCACTTAAAATATGACCCAGGACTTGAATTTTTGTTTAATTTTAATAATCACATATGGCCATATTGTATAGAGCAGGTTAGCATACATATCTGCATATTAGAGAGTCAAAGTCTAAAAGTTTATTGAACAATTCTGTTGTATATACCAGGTAATGTTTTAGACACTGGACATATACTGATGAAAAAGAGAAACCATAGTCCTTGAATTCATGTGTACTTGTGTACTCCCTTTTAAGAGAGCAGATCCCAAAGCACAAGAGTTACAGAGGAGGGCTATTATGTAGCAATGGTGATTTCACTCTAGTTTATTAAAAAATAAATCACTTGAAAATGTATTCACTTAACTCTTATTAGTAACAAATCTCTCCCACTCTAGTTGGTGCCTGAGACTCACACCCAGCTTGGTGCTACTTACACTTGAAATTGGGATGAGGGATGAGGGGACGATTTCTTTTCTCCATTCTATCTTTAAGAGATGTGGCTCTACTTCATTTTCTCAGAGAGTAACGATAAAAAATCCGCTGCTCATTTATGAGGTACCTAATAGGTTCCCAGGCTCCAAGCCTGGAACCTTGGTTATAAAATGCTTCTGAGGGGTACACATGGGGGTAGTACTAGAGGAATGCAGGACTTTCCTGGTGGTTCAGTGGTTAAGAATCTGCCTGCCAGTGCAAGGGACATGTTTCTGATCCCTGGCCCAGGAAGATTCCACGTGCTACAGAGCAACTAAGCCCGCATGCCACAACTATTGAAACCCACGTGCTCTAGAGCCTGTGCTCCACAGTGAGAAGCCCATGCACTGCAACTAGAGTAGCCCCTGCTTGTCACAACTAGAGAAAGCCCATGCAGCAACGAAAACTGCCGGGAGCCAGCATAAGGAACTCCGCCCATGGCAAAGGTCATGAGGAAGGAGGCCTGGCATCTGCAAAAGCGTGATCAAGCCTCAGGAAACCCCCTGTTCCTGAGCATCTACCCCCCAAACCAGAGTCTGTTTTATGCTCTCACCTACACCTCTGACTTTACGGGGGTCTCTTNGCATAGCCTTTTATGGTCCAAATCTCACATCCATACATAACGACTGGAAAAAACATGGCTTTGACTATATGGACCTTTGTCCACAAGCCAATGTCTCTGCTTTTTAAGATGATGTCTAGGTTTCTCATAGCTTTTCTTCTGAGGAACAATCGTCTTTTAATTTCCTGGCTACAGTCACCATCCACAATGATTTGGAGTCCAAGAAAATAAAGTCTGCCACTGTTCCATTTCTCCCCCATTTATTTGCCATGAAGTGATGGGACTGGATGACATGATCTTAGGTTTTTGAATGTTTAATTTTAAGTCAGCTTTTCACTCCCTCTTTCACCTTCATCAAGAGGTTCTCTAGTTCCTCTTCCTTTCTGCCATTAGGGTGGTGTCATCTCCATTCTGAAGTTATTGATCTTTCTCCCAGCTTAAGCTTGATTCAAGTTTGAGCTTCAACCAGTGCGCCATTTCCCATGACTATTCTTACCAATGGAGGTATCCACTCTTAATGAATTACCAAAATCAACCTAGGAAACAGTTCCGTCACCTCACACACCTAACTTTTTGGGGTGTTTCTAACACTTTCCTGCATTGGAGAAGGAAATGGCAACCCACTCCAGTGCTCTTGCCTGGAGAATCCCAGAGACAGGGGAGCCTCATAGGCTGCTGTCTATGGGGTCGCACAGAGTCGGACATGACTGAAGCGACTTAGCAGCAGTAGCAGCAGCAAGAAGACATAAGATCTAATCTACAAAATTAAAGATATATCCCATTATTTTTAACTATAGTCGTAGTGCTTTACATCAGGTCTCCATGATTATTCATGTTACAATTGATGGTCTGTACCCTTGACCAACAACTTACCATTTTTCCCAGGCTTGACACCAGCTTCTGGTCACCACACCTCTATTCTCTGCTTCTATGGGTTCTACTTTTTAAGATTCTAGCTACAAGGAGATTATGCAGTATTTGTCTTTCTATTTCTGGCTTATTTCACTTGCCTTAATGTTCTCACCATCCATCTGTGCAGTTGCAAATGGCAGGATTAAAATCATTTTAATGCTGAATAATACTCCATTTCTTTTTATATGACTCAGAATCTTTCCCATTTCAAAATGTTAAAGTGTTAGTCATTCAGTCATGTCCAACNGGAGTTGGTGATGGACAGGGAGGCCTGGTGTGCCGTGAAGAGTTGGGTTGCAAAGAGTCAGACACGACTGAGTGACTGAGTGAACTGCAGCTGCAGCTGCTTCCTTCCTGGTCCTGTGTCTTGAGAAAACAGACATTTTTGGTTGGAGCTTTTATTTTGATATTTAAAATGGCCTCTGAGTGTAGAGCTAAAGTACTGTCTAGTGTCCCTAAAAGCAAGAAGCCTGTGATGTGCCTTACACAGAGGTAGGCTTCATTCAGGAATGAGTTACACTGCTGTCAGCCATGAGTTCAATGTTAATGAATCAGATGAATATATTTGTATAGACAGATACATATATATGAATATATGTATATCTGCTACACTGCGCTTTAGTCGTTCAGTCATGTCTGACTCTGCGAACCCATGGACTGTAGCCTACCAGGCTCCTCTGTTCATAGGGATTCTCAAACTCAGGTATCCTGCACTGCAAGTGAATTCTTTACCTTCTGAGCCGCCAGGGAAGCACCGAATACTGGAGAAGGTAGCCTATCCCTTCTCCAGGGGAACTTCCTGACCCAGGAATTGAGCTGGGCTCTCCTGCATTTCAGGTGGATTCTTTAACAGCTGAGCTACCAGGGAAGCCCATGTAAAGGCAGATATATATACACGCTTATTTTAGGTGTTTCCACATATATCTCTAAACAGAAACACACCTAAACACAGCTATTGATCAGGTGATGAGAACATGACCAGAGGCTGTCAGGAACATAACCCTGTGTTTCTGCTAGGATCTTTTACCACCATCATGAAATCCAGAGAGGAAGCATCTAAGTCAGGGAGACAGAGGCAGAGTGGAAGGTTCTTGCACTGTCTACAGCAGACAGTTGCTACTTAGCAGTAATTAATGACCACTGTGCAGAAATGCTGGCTGTGTAATGCTAGACCATTTTATTTTTCCAGGGAAGACAGTAATTCAGATTTTTAATAAACCATTTTAAAACTTTTGAATGTTGGTTCATAAATCAATGACAATGCCAAGAGCAACAGCAAAAACAATTAGCAGCAGCAACCACGGCCACCGTGTTAACAATAAAGCCCTGTGCTGACAAGATAAAATATACTTGCAGGCTGAATCTCCATGGGCCAGCAATTGGCAAACTCTGATTTATACAAATATAAGATGTCACTTTTAGTGTTTCTATAATAAAAGACCAGTGCATTTTAATAATTTCATCATCAAAGGAAAAGGCACAAATCCTACCACCACCACCACCAGCAGTTGTAATATTCAAATGGTTTCCTCTCCAAACATAAAATAGGTCAATTACTGCCAGAGGCTATGCATTGCTTTTCTGTTGGATTATGCTCAGAGCAGTTACAATAATGCTCCAGCTTTATTAAGCATCTCTGTGCTAGGACTTGTCCTAGGAAATCTCATGTATGCGTTCTTGTTTGGTCCTCCACAAAGGCTTCATAGGGCTTCTCTGGTGGCTCAGGGGTAAAGAATCCGCCTGCTAATGCAGGAGATGTGAGTTTGATCCCTGGGTTGGGAAGATCCCCTGGAGGAGGAAATGGCAACCCACTCCAGTATTCTTGTCTGGGAAATCCCATGAACAGAGAAGCCTGGTGGGCTACAGTCCATAGGATTGCAAAAAAGTCACACAGGACTTAGCAACTAAGCAATTAAGTCTTTGTAAAAGAAAGCATTATCTCAAGTGTCAACCAAAGAAGACACTGAGTCATTGGAGGACTCAAACTACTTAGCTAAAGCAGTTAAATTAGCAAAAAGCAATGAGGTTCTAACTTGAGAAACAACAGTAATTTGGTTTTGCCTATTATATCTGATAGGAGTCATATTTTGTTGCACAAATTATAATTCTTTTGTTATCAACTCTGGAGCATTATCTGAATTTTTGCTCCTTAAAAGCACTAATGGTACTGAACCTTATTTCAAGGAACTAGTCATCTTGAACTTCAGATGCTTTATAGGCATATGCTGAAAGAAACAGGTTTCAATTAAGTTGGCCCGTTTGGCTTCTTGTCTTGATTACACAGAATGTTTCAATCCCTTTAGCAATAATCTTTTGTCTGAAAACAAGTTTCTGTCAGGCCATAAACTCATAAACCATGACATCTATGATGTAGATGATTCTGTTTCATTCTTTCAGGAAATCTTTGATGCACTTACTGTGACTTCTATCTTAAAGATAAGAAAACTAAAGCTAGAGATGAAGGAATCTGTCCAAGTTCACATATTCAGTAAATACTGCTAGCGCATCTCCTAGAATGACCTTATTGCTTCAAACAGATATACTTTAACCATTTTCAAATCACCTTCTTCCAGTTGTGGTGGCTCAAGGAAGACCCCATGAAGAAGGGAGTAGTTAGCACCAATCCTTGGGGAATGAACAAGCAGTAGGAGAAGATGGGGGTAAGTACCAGTCAGAAGGAATGGAGAAGCTAAGACCAGGAAGCGAAAACCTTCAGACTACGTGCTGGTTGTATTTGAATAGTCTAGATTTGCAATGGCACCCCACTCCAGCACTCTTGCCTGGAAAATCCCATGGATGGAGGAGCCTGGTAGGCTGCAGTCCATGAAGTCATAGAGTCAGACACGACTGAGCGACTTCACTTTCACTGTTCACTTTCATGCATTGGAGAAGGAAATGGCAATCCACTCCAGTGTTCTTGCCTGGAGAACCCCAGGGATGGCAGAGCCTGGTTGGCTGCTGTCTATGGGATAGCACAGAGTCGGACACGACTGAAGTGACTTAGCAGCAGCAGCAGCAGATTTGCAAAGGGCCCTTTTGGGAAATAAGAGGAAAACAGGCATCCTTTATTGGCTTCCACCTGTAAAGGTGACACTGAATGATGCCCCTCACATAATGTGGCAGGTAGAATAACATCCCTTCCAAAGATAGCTCCATCCTGATCTTCAGAACTTTGAAAAAGAATTAAGGTTGCAGGAGGAATTACAGTTGCTAACCAAAGAAAAAAAAGTATTGTAAGTATAATGAGAGCTGTACATTTGTACACTGTTGATAGAATGGAAAAATCATGATAGCCTTTCTGGAAAACAATTTGGCATGAATATCAAACATTTTTATTTTCCTTGATGCAATAGTTCAATAGGAATCTAATTTTATTTTTATTTTTTGGCTGCACTGCACAGCATGAAGGATCTTAGCTCCCTACCAGAGATCAAACCTATACCTCCTGCAGTGGAAGCATGGAGTCCTAACCACTAGACCACCAGGGAAGTCCCTAGGAATCTAACTTTAAAAGTGTGTGTGTGGTTTTTGTAATAGTGAAAAATCAGAACAACAAAGATGGTTAAATAAAATCCTATGATGACACATTATATAACCTATAAAAACTATGATTTTGAGGACTACTTAACAAAGGAAAAATGTACATCACAACATTTTAAATGGGAGTATCCTCATTAATTTTTTTCCAATATGGTGTTTAAAAGTTAAAATAATGCCAATAAGTGAGTCAATAAAGTTTTAATAAGTTTTATTAAAAATCAGGAGATTATTCTGAATTACCTGGGTATGTCCAGAACAATCATCAGGCTTCTCAGTGAAATAGAAGTGAGTGACAGAAAAATGCAATGTGAGAAAGGTTATCATCCATGCTGGCTATGAAGAGTAAGGGGACACCAGCCAAGGAATGTGGACAGCCTATAGGAGCTGGAAAAGATAGGTTCATAGAACCTCCCCTAGAGACTCCACAAATGATCACAGTCCTGCCAACATTCTTATTTTAGCCCAGAGAGACTCATTTCAGACTTCTGTCCTCCAGAATTGTTAGATAATAAGTTTACCTTGTGTTAAGTCACCAAATTTGTGGTGATGTATTACAGCAATCATAAATTAATGTGTACAGGCTTTCAAATCCCCTCCTCATGACAAAACTAACAGACAGGAAAGGTTATCTTTATGTTAACAATATACAAACTATAACTCAGAAAGATTACATAATTCTCCTACAGGGACACAGCTAGTTAATGGCAAGATTTAGTGGGGATTAAAACGCAAGAGGGCCTAGAGGAGCTACTCCACGTTCGAGGTGAGGAGGGGCGGCAGTGAGGAGATACCCCTCATCCAAGGTAAGGAGCAGCGGTTGCACTTTGCTAGAGCTGCCGTGAAGAGATACCCCATGCCCAAGGAAAGAGAAACCCAAGTAAGATGGTAGGTGTTGCAAGAGGGCATCAGAGGGCAGACACGCTGAAACTATGCTCACAGAAAACTAGTCAATCTAATCACACTAGGACCACAGCCTTGTCTAACTCAATAAAACCAAGCCATGCCTGCGGGTCATGGTGGAGAGGTCTGACAGAATGTGGTCCACTGGAGAAGGGAATGGCAAACCACTTCAGTATTCTTGCCTTGAGAACCCCATGAACAGTATGAAAAGGCAAAATGATAGGATACTGAAAGAGGAACTCCCCAGAGGTCAGTAGGTACCCAATATGCTACTGGAGATCAGTGAAGAAAGAATTCCAGAAAGAATGAAGGGATGGAACCAAAGCAAAAACAATACTCAGTTGTGCATGTGACTGGTGATAGAAGCAAGATCCGATGCTGTAAAGAGCAATATTGCATAGGAACCTGGAATGTCAGGTCCATGAATCAAGGCAAATTGGAAGTGGTCAAACAAGAGATGGCAAGAGTGAATGCCAACATTCTAGGAATCAGCGAACTAAAATGGACTGGAATAGGTGAATTTAACTCAGATGACCATTATATCTGCTACTGCGGGCAGGAATCCCTCAGAAGAAATGGAGTAGCCATCACAAAAGAGTCCGAAATGCAGTCCTTGGATGCAATCTCAAAAATGACGGAATGATCTCTGTTCATTTCCAAAGCAAACCATCCAATATCACAGTAATCCAAGTCTATGCCCCAACCAGTAACGCTGAAGAAGCTGAGGTTGCACGGTTCTATGAAGACCTAAAAGATCTTTTAGAACTAACACCCAAAAAAGATGTCCTTTTCATTATAGGGGACTGGGATGCAAAAATAGGAAGTCAAGAAACACCTGGAGTAACAGGCAAATTTGGCCTTGGAGCACAGAATGAAGCAGGGCAAAGGCTAATAGAATTTTGCCAAGANCATGCAAATAAAGACCAAAAGAAAGCAGGAATAGCAATACTCATATCCAATAAAATAGACTTTAAAACAAAGGCTGCAAAAAGAGACAAAGAAGGACACTACATAATGATCAAAGGATCAATCCATGAAGAAGATATAACAATTATAAATATATATGCACCCAACATAGAAGCACCACAATATGTAAGATAAATGCTAACAAATATGAAAGGGAAAATTAACAATAACACAAGAATAGTGGAAGACTTTAATACCCCACTCACACCTATGGATACATCAACTGAACAGAAAGTTAACAAGGAAACACAAACTTTAAATGTACAATAGGCCAATTAGACTTAATTGATATCTATAGGACATTTCACCCCACAACAATCAATTTCACCTTTTTCTCAAGTGCACACGGAATCTTCTCCAGGATAGATCACATCCTGGGCCATAAATCTAGCCTTGGTAAATTCAAAAAAACTGAAATCATTCCAAGCATCTTTTCTGACCACAATGCAGTAAGATTAGATCTCAATTACAGGAGAAGAATTCTTAAAAATTTCAACATATGGAGGCTGAACAACACGCTTCTGAATAAACAACAAATCACTGAAGGAATCAAAAAAGAAATCAAAATATGCATAGAAATGAATGAAAATGAAAACACAACAACCCCAAACCTGTGGGACACTGTAAAAGCAGTGCTAAGGGAAAAGTTCATAGCAATACAGGCATACCTCAAGAAACAAGGAAAAAGTCAAATAGATAACCTAACTCTACACCTAAAGCAACTAGAAAATGAAGAAATGAAGAACCCCACAGTTAGTAGAAGGAATAAATCTTAAAAATTAGGGCAGAAATAAATGCAAAAGAAACAGAGACCACAGCAAAAATCATCAAAGCCAAAAGTTGGTTCTTTGAAAGGATACATAATATTGACAAACCATTAGCCAGACTCATCAAAAAACAAAGAGAGAAAAATCAAATCAATAAAATTACAAATGAAAATGGAGAGATCACAACAAACACAGAAATACAAAGGATCATAAGAGACTGCTGCTGCTGCTAAGTCACTTCAGTCGTGTCCGATTCTGTGCGACCCCAGAGATGGCAGCCCACCAGGCTCCCCCATCCCTGGGATTCTCCAGGCAAGAGTACTGGAGTGGGGTGCCATTACTATCAACAATTATATGCCAATAAAATGGACAATGTGGAAGAAATGGACAAATTCTTAGTAAAGTGCAAGTTTCTAAAACTGATCCAGGAAGAAATGGAACATCTTAACAGACCCATCACAAACACAGAAATTGAAACTGTAATCAAAAATCTTCCAGCAAACAGAAGCCCAGCTCCAGACGGCTTCACAGCTGAATTCTACAAAAAATTTCGAGAAGAGCTAACACCTTATCCTACTCAAACTTTCCAGAAAATTTCAGAGGAAGGTAAACTTCCAAACTCATTCTATGAGGTCACTATCACCCTAATACCAAAACCTGACAAGCCACAAAAAAAGAAAACTACAGGCCAATATCACTGATGAACATAGATGCAAAAATCCTTAAAATTCTAGNTTTTTTGGAAGGGATGATGCTAAAGCTGAAACTCCAGTACTTTGGCTACCTCATGCGAAGAGTTGACTCATTGGAAGACTGTGATGCTGGGAGGGATTGGGGACAGGAGGAAAAGGGAATGACAGAGGATGAGATAGCTGGATGGTATCACTAACTCATTGGTCATGAGTTTGAGTGATCTCCAGGAGATGGTGATGGACAGGGAGGCCTGGCGTGCTGCTATTCATGGGGTTACAAAGAGTCAGACACAACTGAGCTACTGAACGGAACTGAAAACACAGGTGGTCAGTGTTCCGTCACTCAGCCGTGTCCTACTCTTTACAACCCCATGGACTGTAGCACACCAAGGTTCTCGGACCTTCACTATCTCTCGGAGTTTGCTCAAACTCATGTCCATCGAGTCCATGATGCCATCCAACAACTTCATGTCACCCCCTTCTCCTCCTGCCTTCAATCTTTGCCAGCATCAGGGTCTTTTCCAATGTGTCGCCTCTTCCCATGAGGTGGCCAGAGTTGGAGCTTCAGCCTCAGTCCTTCCAAGGAATACTCAGGGTTGATTTCATTTAGGATTGACTGGTTTGACCTCCTTACTGCCCAAGGGACCCTCTAGAATCTTTTTTTGCACCACAGTTCAAAAGCATCATTTCTTCAGTGCTCAGCCTTCTTTATGGTCCAACTCTCACATTCATATATGACTACTGGAAAGACCACAGCTTTGACTACGTGAACCTTTGACCATATGACTAAAATTTAAGTTCTTATGTGGTGGTGCTTTAAGGTTCATAAGCTCACTTAAATTTCCCCATTGTCCATTTTTCCCCCAGAAGCCTAACCCCACTTATTCTGATCACTAATGTATTTTTCGTCTGTTTTCTCAAAAATGCAGTCAGAATACGAATGCTGCTTTTTGCTTCTATGTTGCTTAGAGCTCTTACTAAGAGCACTGTACAAAGGGAAGAAAAATGTCTCATAAACATTGGTTATTAGTTGATTAGAAATATCCAGCTTCTGGGGGAGACAAGCCACACCATATTCTTCTATTTCCAACAACTACCATGGTGTTGACACAGAGCTGACATTCATTCAGTGCCAGAGGAATGCACATGTGAATGAATGAAGATTCCCTCAATAAACCATAAGGATATACAATCCAACCCCAACATCTACAACTGAGTGAGTGGCTCAGAACCCACGCGTGATTCTTCTAACATTAACAGAACCAGAAATAGGGACTTTCCTGGCAGTCCAGTGATTGAGACTTCATTTTCCAATGCAGGAGGTGCAGGTTCAATCCCTGGTCAGGGAGCTAAGCTCCAATGTTTCATGGCCAAAAAACCAAAGCATAAAACTGAAGCAATACTGAACCAAATTCAATAAAGGCTTTAAAAATGGGCCACATAAAAATAAATACAAAGTAGAAATACTATTCTATAATGGGAACACAGAGGTCTTTGGCATTTTGTCATAACCACTTTCATACCAGAAGTATTATGAAACCACCTTTCTGACCCAGGGACGTCTGACATGACTTAAAATACAAATCACTGTGCTTGTGGAAAGGTCAACAACCAAGACTCTGGAGCCAGAATGTTCCAGAGCCAAGCAGGCAAACTTGAGATAATAACTTTCCTTTTCTGAGCTTCCTTCCTTGTGGGTAATGACACCACTAATGACACAGAATCGTCATGAGATGTGAACAGGGCAGGGCCTGTTAAGCCCGGGGTGATTCTAAACCCCATATTCCATTAAAGACAGAATACTGGTGCGACTGTTACCTAAGACGGGTGTGAAACACACATTCTCCCCACACACGATCCCACTCTATCCTCCAACCTCATAGCTGGGGTGAGGCTGCAGGAAGGTGAGGGTCTGGGTGGGACAAGGTTCAAAGATGCCTGTGACACAGAGGACTTCATAATACAAATGGGAGACACAAGATGGAACTCTCTATTCTAATACAGCTTTGTTCCTATGGCTGGAAAAAGAAGCATCTTTCTTTTAGTCTTCAGAGTCAATATAGCGCAGTGGTTAAGAGTGTGAACTCTGAAACTCGGCCCGTTACTGGTCATGTAAAAACCCCACAGTGCAGGGCCTGAACATCAGACATAATTAAAAATTGTGAGATTGAAGGAAAACAGACTGGCTCCAATCTGGGAAAGGAGTACATCAAAGCTGTATACTGTCACCCTGCTTATTTAACTTACATGCAGAGTACATCATGAGAAATGCTGGGCTGGATGAAGCACAAGCTGGCATCAAGATTGCTTGGAGAAATATCAGTAACCTCAGATATGCAGATGACTCCACCCGTATGGCAGAAAGTGAAGAAGAACTAAAAAGCCTCTTGATGAAAGTGAAAGAGGAGAGTGAAAAAGCCAGCTTAAAACTCAACATTCAAAAAATGATCATGGCATCTGGTTCCATCACTTCATGGGAAATAGATGGGGAANTATGGCAGAAAGTGAAGAAGAACTAAAAAGCCTCTTGATGAAAGTGAAAGAGGAGAGTGAAAAAGCCAGCTTAAAACTCAACATTCAAAAAATGATCATGGCATCTGGTTCCATCACTTCATGGGAAATAGATGGGGAAACAATGGAAAAAGTGAGAGACTTTATTTTCTTGGGCTCCAAAATCATGGCAGATGGTGATTGCAGCCATGAAATTAAAAGCTGCCTATTCTTTGGAAGAAAAGCTATGACCAACCTAGACAGCATATTGAAAAGCAGAGACATTACTTTGCTGATAAAGGTCCATCTAGTGAAAGCTATGGTTTTTCCAATAGTCATGTATGGATGGGAGAGTTGGACTATAAAGAAAGCTGAGTGCCAAAGTATTGATGCTTTTGAACTGTGGTGTTGAAGAAGATTCTTGAGAGTCCCTTGGACTGCAAGGAGATCCAACCAGTCCATCCTAAAGGAAATCAGTCCTGAATATTCATTGGAAGGAATGATGCTGAAGCTGAAGCTCAAATCATTTGGCCACCTGATGTGAGTACCTTACTCATTGGCAAAGACCCTGATGCTGCAAAAGATTGAAGGCAGCCAAAGGGGATGACAGAGGATGAGATGGTTGGATGGTATCACCGACTCTATGGACATGGACTTGGGTGGACTCCAGGAGTTGGTGATGGACAGGGAGGCCTGGTGTGCTGTGGTCCATGGGGTTGGAAAGAGTCAGACATGACTGAACGACTGAACTGAACTGAAGGACATTCTGTTTTTGACTGTATTTNAGGCCCAGACAGGTGCCCAGGCGCCAGGTGCCCAGGCGCCAGCAGATGGGCTGAGCTGGAGGGGAAAGGAGGTTTGAGGAGGGGGGCTGGGGAGCAGGGGATCAGGTGGCATCTCAGTTCTTGCATCATCATTGCCATGGTGCTGATTAAAAACCAATCTCTACCTAATGAGCCCCCAGCAACAACAATCCTACCTCCCCCACCCTCCTGCCCTCCACCCCATCCAAGGAAATTAGGTGACTAAGAGATTCAGGAGAGAGTGCCATGAAGGAGAGGAAAGATGTGGAACAACTGGGAAAGGGAAAGGAAACAGAGGAAAGGAAGCGGGAGACATGGGGAGACAGGGAGACGGAAACGATGAGAAAATAGCGTCGTCAGGGCACAGACCCGGGAAAGAGGCAGGGGGGTGGGAAGGCTCCTGATGGGGAGAAGGAGGGGTAGGGGGACAGAGACGTGGGGAGAGACGTGAAAAGAGGAGACTACAGAGCTGGGTGAACTGTGGATGTGGAGACCACACAGATATTCAGGGACTGACAGGAGCTGATGCTGGGAGAGAGTCCTGAGGGCCTCTGAGACAGCATGGAGATACACAAGACACGGGGGAGGCAGAACGCAGAGGGTTGTAAGGAAACAAAAAGATGAGTGGAGACAGGGAGACAAGGTGGGGAGACAGGACAAATAGAGCGAGTGTGAGGACGTTACTGGCATGGTGAGCCCTGGCTTCAAGGCTGAGACGGCGAGAACAGCAGCAGAGCCTGGGAGGACCCTACAGGCAGAAAGGAACCGTGGTAGGGTGGAGATGGGAGACAGAAACCAAATCCTGCTCCCAGCCTCCCGCCTTGTGGGCAGTTTGGCTCAGATACGGTGGCTCTGCAACCTCCATCCCTGCAGCACCCACCCAGGCTGTGCCCAGCGCGAGTTGAGGGCTGAGGGTACAGAGGGGCGAGAGAGTGCTCTAGGACCACCTCTGCCTCCTCTGCTGTCCTTCCAGGATCCTGGACTTTGGAGCCTCCAGCCCATCTTCTCTCCGAGATCAGTTTCTGTTCCTTGGGAGAGCAGCTAAGAAGAACATAAGCATGTGATAAAGAGGGCTTCCCAGGTGGCACCAGTGGTAAAGAACCCACCTGCCAATGCCAGAGACACAAGAGACATGGGTTCGTCGACCCCTGGCTCAGGAAGATCTCCTGGAGAAGGGCATGGCGACCCACTCCGGAATTCTTGCCTGGAAAATCCCACGGGCAGAGGAGCCTGGTGGGCTACAGTCCACAGGGTCGCAGAGTTGGGCATGGCTGAAGAGACTTAGCATGCACACACGCACATGAGATGATCATTGTGGTTTATTTGCTAAGTCATGGCCCACTTTTCCAACCCCATGGACTGGAGCCCACCAGGCTCCTCTGCCCGTGGGCTTCTCCAGGCAAGAATACTGGAGTGGGTCGTCGTGCCCTCCTCCAGGGGATCTTCTAGGCCTAGGGACCGAAGTCAGGTCTCCTGTGCTGCAGGCAGATTCTCTACTAGTTGAGCCACCATGTGGTGATGAGGAGCTAAAAACAATCAGTGGTGGGCAGAGCTACTAATTCTTCTGAGCTTGGGGCCGGCAGACCGGGGTCTGAGTCCCGGTGACCTTGGGCACGTCATTAACCTTGACTGAACCTACGATGTCATCTGTGAAAGGGCGACAGTGTCACCTCCCCCCTAGGGCTTCTGTGCCACTGTGTATGGGGGAGTGTTAGGCCCCCTAAGCTCTTAGGCCGTGCACTGTGACTCAAAGGTGGCAAGAAGCTTCTCTGCACATGTATACGAGGCGTGATGACTGAGGGAGGCTGGGGAGCAGCTCGGAGGTCAACCTGGGTTGCCAGCAGCCCCACGCCCTGAGTGGGGAGGAGAACCCTGGAGATGTGTATAAGAGACAGGGGTGGCAGGAGCAGGGAGCAAGGGGAGCACCGAAGAGAGGCAGTAGGCTATGCTTCAGTACCTAAAGTTCTCTTCCCCACTCAGCTGTTGAGCGTCTTCCCTGAACCTTTGTGAAGATCCAGAAATGAACCATGGCTGGGAAGACTGCAGAGACTATACGCTACAGGGAAGAAAGCTCTGTCAGCTGTGTGACTTTGGACAAGTAACAACCTCTTGAGCCTCAGTCATGTCCAACTCTTAGCGACCCTCTGGACTGTAGCCAGTCAGGCTCCTCTGTCCACGGAATTTTCCAGGTGAGAATCCTGGAGTGGGTTGTGATTTCCTTCTACAGGGGATCTTCCTGACCCAGGGATTGAACCCACGTTTCTGGCATCCCCTGCATTGGCAAGTGGATTCTTTACCACTAGCACCACCTGGGAAACCCTCTTAAACCTCAACCTTTCTTTTCTGTAAAATGGGATTAACTATAGCTGCCGCTTAGGTTGCCAGGGAGATTAAGTAAGATAATGCATGTCATGGCCCTGGACCTTAGTAGGCGCACAGCCTACCTTCAGGCTTCTGGAAGCACCTGCCATTTCCCCATTGCTGATCAACCTTTTCTGGGCTTTCTCCAGGGTAAGGCACTCCCAAAGGAGAGTCCTGTAATTCTTTCCCAAGCTCCCCCACCCCTCCCCACTCCCAGGTCTGGGAGGTGCCAAATCCCACCTGGGCAGGCCCAGACAGGTGCCCAGGCGCCAGCAGATGGGCTGAGCTGGAGGGGAAAGGAGGTTTGAGGAGGGGGGCTGGGGAGCAGGGGATCAGGTGGCATCTCAGTTCTTGCATCATCATTGCCATGGTGCTGATTAAAAACCAATCTCTACCTAATGAGCCCCCAGCAACAACAATCCTACCTCCCCCACCCTCCTGCCCTCCACCCCATCCAAGGAAATTAGGTGACTAAGAGATTCAGGAGAGAGTGCCATGAAGGAGAGGAAAGATGTGGAACAACTGGGAAAGGGAAAGGAAACAGAGGAAAGGAAGCGGGAGACATGGGGAGACAGGGAGACGGAAACGATGAGAAAATAGCGTCGTCAGGGCACAGACCCGGGAAAGAGGCAGGGGGGTGGGAAGGCTCCTGATGGGGAGAAGGAGGGGTAGGGGGACAGAGACGTGGGGAGAGACGTGAAAAGAGGAGACTACAGAGCTGGGTGAACTGTGGATGTGGAGACCACACAGATATTCAGGGACTGACAGGAGCTGATGCTGGGAGAGAGTCCTGAGGGCCTCTGAGACAGCATGGAGATACACAAGACACGGGGGAGGCAGAACGCAGAGGGTTGTAAGGAAACAAAAAGATGAGTGGAGACAGGGAGACAAGGTGGGGAGACAGGACAAATAGAGCGAGTGTGAGGACGTTACTGGCATGGTGAGCCCTGGCTTCAAGGCTGAGACGGCGAGAACAGCAGCAGAGCCTGGGAGGACCCTACAGGCAGAAAGGAACCGTGGTAGGGTGGAGATGGGAGACAGAAACCAAATCCTGCTCCCAGCCTCCCGCCTTGTGGGCAGTTTGGCTCAGATAC
>SJYV01053817.1:207705-221292 GCA_006410875.1 Neotragus pygmaeus
GGGAGAGAAACCTCGAGAAAAATCACCTCCTTCCAGCAGGATTTGCAAAGGTAAATAGTTCGATCAGGAAACTAAGAGGGGTGCTTAGGACTCTGAAAATGGCCAGTTCTTTTCCATCTCTGCTGTCTTCACACACGTTGGAGACAGGCTCTTGGCCAGCAGTGAGAAGGCTGGCTTCAGCTGCCACTCCTGCACGTTCGCTTCCACGCTCAGCTGATTCAGCCCCTTCCCAGCAACATCCAGCAGCTCTGCCACACTCCAGAATTCTGCCTGTGAGGACCCAGGGAATTCGAGTACCTCCCTAGCTCACGGAGATCCTTTCTAGAAGAGTGTAAAACTGCTCGTTTTGGTCTACATAATGCCCACTGACAGAGCCCAGACTGCTTAGCGTGCCACCCAAGCATCTTTGTGACCTGCTGCAACCTCACTGCCTGTTTCTATGGCTCAGGCACACTGAACAACCTACAGTGCACAAACGTGACCCACGCCTTTTCCTGACTCTGTGCTTCCACACCTGGCAAGCTCTAAACCGCTGCCCAAGTGCTTCCTCTCCGCAGCTTTCCAAATGCCACCACCACCGCCTTGAACCCCTCCACGTGCTGCCGGAGCGCTCTGGCGAGGCTGTGATTTCTCCATTTATTACCCCTAGTTGTATGCTTCTCCCTTCCCCCCCGATGTGAGTTACGCAAGGGTCAGGGCTGCTTGCTGTACTCCATTCACCTCTGTGCCCCAGCCTGCATCTCAGATAGGGAAAGAAATGTCTGTCGACTGCAGAGTCGCAAGACACTGTTCACGTCACTCTCACAAGAGGAAAACCAGGGGCCAGAAGGAACTCTTCTGCTAGAGTGTCTGCTGGTTTTGACAGTCATACTCTTGGGGCCCTCTGGGAACTGAGAAGAGAGCATGGGAGGTTGCAATTCTACGTCTCCAACGTAGAGTCATTGAACAAGGGGGCTGGGGGAAAAAATAGGAATGTTACGGGTTGTGTGGGGNTTTTTTATGCAAGAGCCAGATGCTTCATCCATAGCTGACTAATCCTCCCTAGAGGTTCTTCCCCATGGTATTCACACCAGACGCAACACCACATCTTTAACCTCAGTCAATGAATAACTGGCATGGTGTAGTAAGCCAACTCCCTTGCCTCAAGGTGAGACTCAAGCAATGGTGCATTTTGTGCTCCAGAGTCTTGAAGTGGAAACAAAGTCTCCAATTGAGATCCCATTTTTTGCCTCGCTTTTCTCCTCTCACCTTACTTTATTTTCCTCACTGCTCTTCTGAGAGCACTCACAAAATAAATGTACTGCTTATAAGAAATCTAATCTTATTTTATTACCAAGTGTGGTCCAGGGATCCATACTCTGAGGTAAGATTATTGAGTTAACACTCAGTGGTTGAGTGGGACTGAGCATTTCACCATTGGTATTAGATGTAGTATACAAAGTGCCTTACATGCCATAGCATTCATATTGCTCAGAGATTGCTAAGAATTCCACCAGTCATAGAATGTTTTACCCAAGAAAAATATCTAAAAATAATAAAAGATAAATAATAGATACAGAGAATAATAATATAATGAATAATAAAAATANTATGTCATCACAGAGCACCGGATGTTAGGGAGGATCTTAAGCACTGCAATTCATCAGTGAAAGGGACAGATAAAAATCACAGCATCTGTGCAGCTTCCATTTTAGCAGGAGGATCAAATAAAGAAAGAAGGGACAAATGAGTTATGTCCATGGTATGTGGGAAGGTGAGGCGGAGAAGTTGTGGGGTTAAAGTGTGACTAAAGAAGGTGACAAGAACAGACTTAATGGAGGTGAGAGGTTTTGCTCTGCAAACGTACTAGGGAAGAATGTTCCAGATAGAGGAAGATACCCCAAAGGCCCCTGGTTGGTGGCCAGAGTGGGAGCTGGGGAGGGAGGGCAGTGCTGGAGGAATAGGCAGGTGTCCAGAGTGGCCGGAGCGTCAGGAAGGGGCTCAGAGGCCATCACAGGGACTCGGGATGCCATCCTGAGTGAAGCAGGGAATCGAGTCAGTGGGAGGTTTTGAGCAGAGAAGTGACACTCCCTGACTTAGGTCCTAAAAGGACCCTCTGGCTGCCATGCAGACAACAGAGGGAAGAGGGGACAGGGAGGAAGCAGAGCCTGGGAGAGCAGTTGAAGGCATCCAGAAAGCAAGGACAGAGCCTTGCCGAGGGTCTGGGGTACCTGGTGATTGTAAGTCCAAGGCACTGCCCGAGGCATAAGAAGCACCAGGAGTAACTCTGAGGTTCCTCTGTGTGTGGCTGCCTGTGATTCTTCAAGACAAGATGCCTGAGAAGCTACAATGGAAGACCTTCAGTGGCGCCCCGAGGCCATGCAGAACCAGGTAGTCTTTTTAAAAATATAATTCACATGGATATTTTAAAATCAAACACAAATAGAACATGGTTTAAGTACATGAATCCTTGGCTTCAGAACAACAACAGAGGTGGTAGATAGTAACAAAAATATATACACAGCCCTGTAGCTTCTTCTGTTGATGAAACAGTGTTACCTCTACAAAATCAAATACTGCAGTGGAAAAATTCTCTATTCATTCAAGACTTTTTCCAGAACAGAGGTGATTATTACACACAGAGAGAGACAGACACACACACACATTTGAAGGGCTTCCCAGGCACAATGATAAAGAATCTGCCTCCAGTGCAGGAAATGAAAAAGACTCGGGTTCAATCCGTGGGTCAGGAAGATCCTCTGGAGCAGGAAGTGGCAACTCTCCTCCAGTCTTCTTGCCTGGGAAATCCCATGGACAGAGGAGCCTGGGGTTGGGATACAGTCCCTGGGGTTGCAAAGAGTCACAGAGGACTGAACAGATACACCATACACACACATGCCTGGAAGTCCAAGCACAAGCAGTAACACGCAAGAGATTCTGGCCCTAGCTCACCTTTCCAGCAGTCACAGCGGCCTTATTCAGCTTCTGGATGAAGCTGCTCCTTTCAGGGCCTCATACCTGCGCTTTCTTCCTACTCTCTTTCCTCCCACTCGAACTTGGCTATTATTTTTCAAGTAACTTTCAAGTCTCCTTTTAAATGTTCCTTCCTCCACGAGATCCCTCCTGAGCCCTCATCTATTAATAAATGAAGCATCTCCTGTCATACTTCTTACGGCCACCTGCACTTTACATCACAGCACACGTTTCATATCGAACCGGCTCCTTCAGAAAAGGGAGTTTAGATTCAATGACTGTCCTTCCCAGTGGACTAACGTTCTGTGAGAACAGGGACTGCATTGTTTGGGTCATCACCCTGAAAACGGCATCCAGAACTGTGTCAACTACACAACTGACCCTCAATGAATACTGTTGTACTGTTCAATACAGAGAAGAGGAGGGTCAAAATATTTCAACCCAAATCATCCATTTGTCAACAAGCTTTTATTGGGCTTCACTGTGTGCCCAACTTGAGTGGCAAGCCTGGGAATTAGGAGTGGATGGAACCTGGATGCCAAGACCTAGGAGGTGGTTGGCACTAGTGGTGGGACAAAGGGAGGGCTGAAGGATGCTCCTGATCAGGCTACTCTATAATAAAGTCTCCTGAGATAAGTGATCTCTTAGAAGAGACGAAGACAACGTGAGCAGGAGTTAGCAGGGAGAACACTGCAGCAGCTGTGGGGCAGGTGCAAGGCTTGGATGCAACAGAACGTGCAAAGCCCTGGCTAATTTCCAGTGCACAGGGTGGGTGAGAGGCAAGTAAGCTGCCAGAATCATGAGAGGACTTCCCTGGTGGTCCAGTGGTTGACAGTCCACTTGCCAATGCAGGGCACAGGAGTGTGATCCTCGGCCCGGGAAGATTTCATGTGCCGTTAGCACTGTACTCACAGAGGGACAATGTGCCTCTCCTCCAGCGAGGAGGCCATGCAGCGAGGAGCCCTCCTGCAGTCTCCTGAGATTTTGAGCTGCTTTTCAGATAATCCAGGTAGCAGCCCTCAGTCACCCACCATCCACTCTGCTTACACATCTACAGGGGCTGCTAGCTAGTCAGGACTGGACTCAGACACACCAGTTCTGGGAGAATCAGAGACTGGTAAAGAATTGGCACGACCTGAGCGACCCTGTGGTCCTGAGCCCAGCTGTGTCAACTCAAATGTGTCCCATCACATGGGACCCTCTGTTCTTCCATCTGCATAACAGTCCACACAATCAAAACCCTGACTTCCTTAGGTTGCTTGAAAAACTGAATGAGATAATAAATATGAAGCCTAAAAGAATTTCAGGCTCAGGGTTCAAAAAATGTTAGCCAATGTGGTGTTTACACATTACTGGTAGTTTCCCAGAGGTTTTCAAACAGATGCAATGATATCCCCGTGCCCTGATGAACAGCCTCAGAGGGCACACCTCAAGAAATGTTGACCAAACCAACTCTACTTTTCCCTTTTATGTTTCAGATTTCCTTGAAGATTCATGCTGAGGAAAGGAAGTCAAAAGCTTTTCACAAACATTTGAAGGTTTATGATTGAATATACCATCACCTTTTCATCAAATATATAGTTTTCCAGGATTCTCAACCCTCTGAACCCCATCTTCTTCCGAAGGAGAACATTCGTGATGGTCAAAGCAGCCTGGCCCACTGAAGACTGGTCCACTAGAAAACATTTCCTGACATCAAGCACTTAAAATATATCTTCCTTTCACTCCCACAGTCTTAGTTCTGGTCTCAGTTGAAGAAACTATTGATGAATCTCTTTCATGTTCCTGGAAGACTGTTAGTGATCCTGAAATGGTGATCACAATCCTGAACCCTCCCCAGTTCATTTAATTACTCCTTGTTGGGCATAGCTGGGGCATCATTTGTAAGCTTAGAGAACTCAGGCTTGTCAACACGCTGCCAGGTGTCCTGGATGTGAGACACTGAGAGGTGTTCAAAGTCCCTGAGACGTGGCCACAGCCTAGATGAGGGAGTGATGCCCAGCCTCCCTCTGGCACCAGGACTGGACAATGCAAGCCAAGACGTCTGAGTTGGGCAAGTCCTTCCCAAGCTCACTCTGGACTGATGCCACTTGCGAAGTTTCTGCCAACAAAGCGAATGGTGTCTGTGAGTTTCCCCATTTCTTCAGTCCCCGGGAAGATGTGTGGATGTAGAGGTCCAGGATATGGGCTTTGGAAGGGAAGCCGTGTGGCTTCTGAGAAAGCGTGTGGGGTTGGAAGTGAGACAGACTTGGAATGGAAGCTGTAGTAGTCTACATGGCTTCAGGCATTTTGTTTTACTGTTTGTCAAAGGCAGTTTGCTCATGTGTAAAATGGGAAAGATAATATCTGCTTCTCCAGGATAATTAAATGAAATGATGGAGGTAAAATGCCCAGCTCAGCTCCCAGGATACTGCAAGGACTAAGCTCAGGCCAATTCATGTCTTTGTTTCTTTTCCTGTTTGCCTACTTCCCCACCATTGGCATAGGTCGGGCCACCCATTGCCTATCTGATGTCTGCATGGTGAGAGGAAGCATACACGGGGGGATGAAGGGATGGATATGTGGAGAGGTGAACGCTCAAATCCCGAGAGAGGTGACTCTGTGGCGCCTTCTGCAGGCTGAGATAAGGAGTCTGGAGTCAGCAATGCAAAGTGCGCGCAAGAGTATATGAGCGCCGCAGCAAGCTGGAGGCGGGCTTAGATCCTGGGCTGACACCAGCAGCAGGGCTCCTTCCGGCAAGTTGTGTAATAACCATAATGATGATAAGGAGAAATAGTAATTAGATAGCTCAAAGTCATCGAACACCACACACACACATGTAATTTTTTGTTCACAAAAACCACAGGAGGTAGATCCTACCATTATCTGGCTTTCAGATGTGGAGAGATGAAGTCATGTGTCCAGGACCATACTGCCCTGGGGGTTTGGGACCTGGACCCAGAATCAGATGCTCTGACACCAGAGCCCAAACATCAGCCACTGAGCAAGCCCCTTTGAATTTTCCTTGTGTGCTCATCTTAGAAGTTTCCTCAGTCATACGGTATCTCAAAAATGCAAACTAAAAATCCAATTCGACATTCTTAATACAAATAGAGGGCAATAAATGTCACCCCGGATCCTTCACCAACATCAGCATTCATATTGCTTATTCTTCAAAAGAAGGCTTCGGGACAAAATAGAAAAAGTAATGTACCATCCTCCCCCCACCCCCAGTTAATTCCAACTTTGGACAGTTTTGCAAATCTACCCTTGTGATGGATGGACGACAGCATGAAGGAAAAAGCAACCTCCAAGAGATGTTCTTTGGAACATTAGCATCACACAGCCCACTCCACATGTGTGCGCACACACACACAAATACACGTGTGTGTGCACACATCCTTGATATCGTGAGTAGAGAAATACTATTGCAAGGAACATCCCAAGAGAGGACTCTGGCAGGAGACCATGGAGGGATTAATGTTCCACTGGGGATTTTTGGCTATGAGAGAAGAGTTACTGATTAGGAATCAGGAAATCTGAGATCCTGGGAAGATTTTTCCACTCCACAGCTGTCTATTACAAGGCAAAGCATCATTTCTCTGCACTCAGTTTCCTTATTCATACATGAGGCAAACTTGAAAGAGCTGATGGGAGAGCATTCCAGGTAATAGGAACAGACAGCACAAAGGCTCTAAGGCAGGGCCATGTCCAGTATAATCAAGAAACTACAGAGAGACTATTGCGGCCAGAGGTAAGCAAAAGAGGGAACGAGTAAACCAGCTGTATGGACTTTGGCTTCATTCATAGCCAACTGGAGAACAGCGAGTTGGAACAGAGGAGCATCACTGTCTGATTCAGGCTTTGCAAGGACCATCTGGCTTCTGCATTGTGAGGAAACTAGACATGGGCATGGATCAGTAGGATCAGCTGGGGAAATTATAGTGCAAATCCAGGTGGAACTTGATGGTGGCTAGAACCAGAGAGCTTTAGCAGTAGAGGTGAGAAATGTTATGTCCTGCATAACCTTGGACGATAAAGCCAGTAGGATTTCTGGATAAAGTGGACATGAGATGTGAGGTAGACAGAAGTCATGAGTTGCTCTAAGATGTTGACTTCAACAACAAGAAGGATGGAGGTGCCATGAACTGAGATGGGGTTGTTTGCTGGAAGAGGTTTGGGAGGGCAGGAGATCAGGTTTGCTGTTTGGATAGATCAAGTTTAAGACGCCTTAAGACAGCAAGATGACGATGGATGGAGGACACCTACTGGGCAAGGGTGAAACTGAGAAGAGAGGAGAAACTGATGACCTAATAGGGAAGTCAGTAGCTTATAGATGGGCTTTCTAGGTGGCTTCCTCAGAGAAGGCAATGGCACCACACTCCAGCACTCTTGCCTAGAAAATCCCATGGACAGAGGAGCCTGGTAGGCTGCAATCCATGGAGTCGCGAAGAGTCAGACACGGCTNCACAGGAGGTAGATCCTACCATTATCTGGCTTTCAGATGTGGAGAGATGAAGTCATGTGTCCAGGACCATACTGCCCTGGGGGTTTGGGACCTGGACCCAGAATCAGATGCTCTGACACCAGAGCCCAAACATCAGCCACTGAGCAAGCCCCTTTGAATTTTCCTTGTGTGCTCATCTTAGAAGTTTCCTCAGTCATACGGTATCTCAAAAATGCAAACTAAAAATCCAATTCGACATTCTTAATACAAATAGAGGGCAATAAATGTCACCCCGGATCCTTCACCAACATCAGCATTCATATTGCTTATTCTTCAAAAGAAGGCTTCGGGACAAAATAGAAAAAGTAATGTACCATCCTCCCCCCACCCCCAGTTAATTCCAACTTTGGACAGTTTTGCAAATCTACCCTTGTGATGGATGGACGACAGCATGAAGGAAAAAGCAACCTCCAAGAGATGTTCTTTGGAACATTAGCATCACACAGCCCACTCCACATGTGTGCGCACACACACACAAATACACGTGTGTGTGCACACATCTGTGATATCGTGAGTAGAGAAATACTATTGCAAGGAACATCCCAAGAGAGGACTCTGGCAGGAGACCATGGAGGGATTAATGTTCCACTGGGGATTTTTGGCTATGAGAGAAGAGTTACTGATTAGGAATCAGGAAATCTGAGATCCTGGGAAGATTTTTCCACTCCACAGCTGTCTATTACAAGGCAAAGCATCATTTCTCTGCACTCAGTTTCCTTATTCATACATGAGGCAAACTTGAAAGAGCTGATGGGAGAGCATTCCAGGTAATAGGAACAGACAGCACAAAGGCTCTAAGGCAGGGCCATGTCCAGTATAATCAAGAAACTACAGAGAGACTATTGCGGCCAGAGGTAAGCAAAAGAGGGAACGAGTAAACCAGCTGTATGGACTTTGGCTTCATTCATAGCCAACTGGAGAACAGCGAGTTGGAACAGAGGAGCATCACTGTCTGATTCAGGCTTTGCAAGGACCATCTGGCTTCTGCATTGTGAGGAAACTAGACATGGGCATGGATCAGTAGGATCAGCTGGGGAAATTATAGTGCAAATCCAGGTGGAACTTGATGGTGGCTAGAACCAGAGAGCTTTAGCAGTAGAGGTGAGAAATGTTATGTCCTGCATAACCTTGGACGATAAAGCCAGTAGGATTTCTGGATAAAGTGGACATGAGATGTGAGGTAGACAGAAGTCATGAGTTGCTCTAAGATGTTGACTTCAACAACAAGAAGGATGGAGGTGCCATGAACTGAGATGGGGTTGTTTGCTGGAAGAGGTTTGGGAGGGCAGGAGATCAGGTTTGCTGTTTGGATAGATCAAGTTTAAGACGCCTTAAGACAGCAAGATGACGATGGATGGAGGACACCTACTGGGCAAGGGTGAAACTGAGAAGAGAGGAGAAACTGATGACCTAATAGGGAAGTCAGTAGCTTATAGATGGGCTTTCTAGGTGGCTTCCTCAGAGAAGGCAATGGCACCACACTCCAGCACTCTTGCCTAGAAAATCCCATGGACAGAGGAGCCTGGTAGGCTGCAATCCATGGAGTCGCGAAGAGTCAGACACGGCTGAGCGACTTCACACTTTTACTTTCCAGTTAGCCCTAGTGGTAAAGAACCTACCTGCCAACGCAGGGGATGTAAGAGATGTGGGTTTGATCCTTAGGTCCAGAAGATCCCCTGGAGGAGGGCATGGCAACCCATTCCAGTACTCCTGCCTGGAGGATTCCATGAGGGGCCTGGAGGTCTATTGCAGAGTCAGACACAACTGAAGTGACTTAGCACAACACAGCTTATAGGTGGTATTTAAATCCACTGGACCAGGTGACCTAGGGAGTGAAGGTAGGAAGGCACTGCCAAATTGATTGGTGAAAACCTGGGCTACTGAAAGAGATGTATTTTGATAATAGATAATAAGAGATGTGTTTTAATAATAGATGATAAATATCAAGCACCGTGCACAGACTTCTGCTATTTATTCCTTGTATTCAGTAAGTACAGCTCAGTCTGTGAGCACGGGGCCCCTCTTGGGCCTGAGGTATCCATTCATCTTCTCTCCTTCCCTCTTCCTCCCCTGTCTTGAAACACTGGAGTCTAAAGATTTATTTCAGTTGGGGTAGACAAAGACAGGAAGAAATCCCATTTTGGCATGCAAGGCTATGCTTGATCCTTATTGCTCAATCTATTCTCTCAATACTCTGCCCTAAGAGAGTATTAGGAACTTTCCCAGCTATAAATAAAGGACACCGGTTCCATTTCATTACTGCTTCTTATGGGTCTAGAGCTCACTAAGTCATCTGAAGACAGAAATCAGGGGTGGGATCTGAGCTTTATACAGGCCTCAGAAAATACCAATCAACAGGATTTGGAGTGCAAAGAGAAACTTCCTTGTCACAAGGCTCAGTAAACATCCCCTTCATCATCATGACTGGACTCAGGAAAGTAACCTCACTCAGTGACTAGGATTCAAATGTATGGGTGTCAACTATCTGTCAGGCAGTGCTCCATGCTTCAGCCAAAGGATGTTTTAACCCAAATTTGATCCTCTCTTGAAACATGCCATACTCTCCCCTTCTATACCATCCTTGGGGCTTCCCTGGTGGCTCAGATGGTAAAGAATCCACCTGCAATGTAGGAGACCTGTATTAGCTCCCTGGGTTGGGAAGATCCCCTGGAGAAGGGAATGACAACCCACTCTAGTATTCCTGCCTGGACAGTTTCACAGACAGAGCCACATGGCAGGCTACAGTCCATGGAGTTGCAGAGTCAGACACGACTGAGCAACTATCACTTACACTTTTTTTTTTCATGCTATCCCTAGAGGAGAAAGTTCAAACACCTTGGTCTGTAATTCCAGACCTGCCCCTCCAGCCAGGAGCCTTCTCTGTGTATCTTCCGCAACCTCAGCAGCATCAGCTCAGAAAGGCCATCAAGTGATGGGTGACTGTGCTCATCAGCCCATCAGCCTGATTTTGGCTTGATTACATTGAACAGCAAACCTGCTTCACCATGTCAGCTTTAGGTGGTAGCTCTCCCCAGCACCCGGTGCAGTCTCCCTCTACGGGACCAGTTCGCATCCAGATTCGCGGACCATGCGCCCACCACACACACACACACACACACACACACACACACACACACAAGCAGCTCCAACAAAGGTTCTGTCTGTTTCACCAGGGGCCATCTGCACCACAGTTGCGTGGGAGGGATGCCAGACATTTCTTCTTGAGAAGGATGACAACAGAGAAAGCTTTAATGGGTAGAAAAGGGGGATGGCGTCATGCACCTGGTAATGTACGTATGACTGATGCAGGGCACCCAAAACTGGCGCTCTGTGACAACCTGGGGGTGGGGTAGGGAGGGCAGTGGGAGGGGGCTCAGTATGGAGGTGATACCTGTATGCCTATGGCCAGTTCATGCTAACGTATGGTAAAAACCATCACAATATTGTAAAGCAATTATCCTCCTATTTAAATAAATAAATAAGAACAACTAGCACATTCGTCAACTGAGGTTCAGCCCAATAAATATTAATCATATAAAACTCAAAAAGAAAAAAGAGAAGATGGGGGGCAGAGATCATCTCTGAGGATTCCATTCACTGAAAGATCTTTTGTCAAGGAAGTGTGAATAGATTTGGGTAAGAAAATGTCTCTGGGGCCTGCCAGTCATTGGCCAAGAGGATCTAATTCCCAGTACATCATCCTCTGATTGTTCAAGGTAAACAGACAGTGTCAGGCAGCCAGGAAAGGAAGTCTGAGTGAGAGTTCCCCCTAAAAGTTGTGCTCTGAAGTTGTGTTGTTTGCAGAAGTGGGAGTATTTAAAGAAGTGGTAGAGGGGAGTGTCCGTCAGAACATCTGAACACCTCTGTCTGCTCCAAGTGGAACAAAGCAAGCCCAGTGGGGCAGAAAGCACGTGTGGACTCTGGGGTGCAGGCCATCCCAGGAGAAGCCCTTCACCTGGCCACTTGCACAAAGTGCAAAACTGAACCAGACCTGGAACTCCTGTCAGTCTATGCTTCCTCTGTGACTTGTGGATAACACTGCATCCTTGCAGAACTGAAGGCTTATGTGAGGCTCTTCGTAATGGGCTTCCCTGGTGGCTTGGTGGTGAAAGAATCTGCCCTCAATGCCAGAGACCCAGGGTCAATCCCCGGCCTGGATTTTACAGTTTTCAACACCAAATACATTGTTGCTGATTCTAGTGGGATGAGACAAAAAAGTTTCATGCAGTAAAAGTTTCATGACACTAAAGAGAGTTTTTTTCAAAGAGGAACAGAGACTTCCCCACTTTCTTGGAACACACAGCATGGTGATGAAAGTTAAATTCTATCTATATTTAGAAGGAGCTGCAAAGGACCAACCTTGCAAGAGTGTCTTTTAATTTTCCCAAAGTTCCCAAACAGTAACTTCAGGGACCTGAGTGTCAGTCCCTGGGACCTGTGGAGCCACCCAGATATCAGTGACGTGGGAGATTGTTACATACCTACTGTTCACAAATGCTCCTCAACAGAAGCTTCCCACAACAGGAGATTTGCCTGATGCCATGTAGACTCTTAATCGGTGTTTAATTCCTCTAAGCTTTGTAAATGCCTTCTGCAGAAGTCTAAGAGGAGATGGAACAGGGATCTGGGGGTAAGTAGGGACAGTTAGGCTGAAGATCATGCCCTCCCTCACCTCACTGGATGATAAAAGTGCTCGGTCAATTTACATTCCCATCAACGGGGAGATTGCAAGTTGCTCAGTCATGTCTGACTCTTTGCGAGCCCATGGACTATATANTAGGGACAGTTAGGCTGAAGATCATGCCCTCCCTCACCTCACTGGATGATAAAAGTGCTCGGTCAATTTACATTCCCATCAATGGGGAGATTGCAAGTTGCTCAGTCATGTCTGACTCTTTGCGAGCCCATGGACTATATAGTCCATGGAATTCTCCAGGGCAGAATACTGGAGTGGGTAGCCTTTCCCTTCTCCAGGGGATCTTCCCAACACAGAAATTGAACCCAGGTTTCCTGCACTGCAGGCAGATTCTTTACCAGCTGAGCCACAAGGGAAGTTCAAGAATACTGGAGTGGGTAGCCTATCCCTTCTCCAGCGGATCTTCCCACCCCAGGAATCAAACTGGGGTCTCCTGCATTGCAGGTGGATTCTTTACCAACCAAGCTATCAGGGAAGCCGACAGCACAGGAGGGTTCCCTTTCTGCCACACCCTGTCCAGTGGGATCCAGGAAAATGGTACAGATAAACCTATTTGCAGGCGAGAATAGAGATGCAGATGTAGAGAATGGGCCTGTGGATATGGGAAGTAGAGGAGGGTGGGATGACTTGGGAGAATAAGATTGGCATATATACACTATCAGATGTGAAATTAATGGCCAGTGGGAAGCTGTTGTATAAATAGGGAGCTCGGCTCACTGCTCCGTGATGACCTAGGTGGGAGGGGATGGGGGTTGGGGGTGAGAGGCTCAAGAGGGAGGGGATACATGTATACACATAGCTGACTCTCTTATTAGTACAGCAGAAACCAACACAACGTTGTAAAGCAATTATACTCTATTTTTTTTTTTAAGGTGCTTGGTCAAAGAGTATCCATCTTCATCAACATCACCAGAGACTGGGAACCAAGGCGGGCTTGCCCTGTGGCTCAGCTGGTAAAGAATCCACCTGCAATGTGGGAGACCTGGGTTCGACCCCTGGGTCGGGAAGACCCCTGAAGATGGGAAAGGCTACTCACTCCAGTATTCTGGCCTGGAGAATTCCATGGACTGTATAGTCCATGGGGTCGCAAAGAGTCAGACACAACTGAGTGACTTTCACTTCACTTTCACTAGAACCAAGACACATGGGGAAAGTTCTTCATTTTCAGGGTGTACTGTTTATATTATTAAGAGTAAAGTGCTTCCTAGTTATTCAAGAACAAAAGTGTCATGGTAACTTCTGAATAATGAAATGCATTTTAATATGTAAAAAAAGAAGCAAAACACCCAAAAATAGAGCACTGGTTAAATAAATTATGATGGAGCTATATGACGGAATTTTTTGCAGCTGTTAATTGTGTTGTAAAGGGACATACAGGTGATGAAAAATGTTCACCACGTGGAAAGAGAGAAAACAGAGAACAAATTAATACAGCACTTTTTTTTTTTTTTTT
>SJYV01053817.1:221299-238840 GCA_006410875.1 Neotragus pygmaeus
AAAGACTCTGATGCTGGGAGGGATTGGGGGCAGGAGGAGAAGGGGATGACAGAGGATGAGATGGCTGGATGGCATTACCGACTTGATGGACATGAGTTTGGGTAAACTCTGGGAGTTGGTGATGGACAGGGAGGCCTGGTGTGCTGTGATTCATGGGGTCACAAAGAGCCAGACATGACTGAGCAACTGAACTGAACTGAACTTAGACACATCACATTTTATTCCAAATAAAGATCTTCTCATTCTAACTCTTGCTCAGCAACTGTTTCTTGACTGATAAATGTTAGAGATATGATATATTTGTTGAAGTACAATAATCTTTGTTAATTATTTGTGAAAGTGAAAGTGTGAGTCACTTAGTTGTATCTGACTCTTTGCGATCCCATGGACAGTGGCCCACCAGGCTCCTCTGTCCATAGAATTCTCCAGGCAAGAATACTGGAGTGGGTAGCCATTCCCTTTTCCAGGGNTTTTTTTTTTTTTTTTTTTTTTTTGGCCAAGTGCACAGCATGTGGGATCTTAGTCCCCTGACCAGGGATCGAACATGTAGCCCCTGCAGTAGAAGCATGGAGTCCTAACCACGGGACCCCCAGGGAAGTCCAGTATTTTACATTTCTGTAAAGGAAAACACATGTGCATAGGAAATAGTGTTTGCCCAGTGAAAAAGGAGAGGAAGAGGGAAGGAGTTCTGATTACAAAAGTGATGATGTGTATCATGAAAAGTAAGAAAAAGTACAAGGATGAAGATGTCACCATAATTCTTTCAATAGGCAAAACTGCCTTATGTGTATGTATGTGTCTGCCATTAAAAGTTTAAAATGAGAAAATGATGAAGTACATTTACAATTGCTTTTGAGCACCATTGACAAATGATGGGGACAAAAACAGAGCAGCTAAGGAGCTCACTGTCATACATCTACTCCTCTGACCCAAGGTGCACTCAAAGACCCTTCCAGGAAAGAAACATGCTGGAGTTCAGTGGATCTCCAGTGACGGCAGTATTTCACTAGCTGCCCGAGCAGGTCAGCTCCGGCCCTGGCACTAACCAGCTGAGGACCATCTGGTGCAGATTTCAGTTGTGGCCAGTGAGAGAGAAAGGCTAGAGTGCTCTTAGCCCACCTTGCCAGCACTGCCAAGCCTGGTTCTCTCTAGCTAGATGCTTTACAAACATCACTCATGACTTCTTGTGTGTGTGTGTGTGTGCGCGTGGTTATTTATTTTTAATTGAAGGATAGCTTCTTTAGAGTATTGTGTTGGTTTCTGCCATACATCAACGTGAATCAGCCACAGGCATACATAAGATACTGCCAAACCAGCAACTGAGGCCATACAGTCAGTGATGCGCCCACGGGTTCCCGGCTCGTAACAGAAGATGAGGAAGCAGACCTGAGATCTCCGACTCTTAGACCAGACCTGTGTCTCTGCTTTTTCCTCCACACCAGGTTCATGACCACGTGCCCTTTCGCTCCCCTTGAGGGGCTTGAGCAAGCACCCCAGTGAGCACAGAAGCGAAGGGGCCCACACCACCCACCAGTTTCTGGTGCACCTCTATCCTCCAGGAGGTTATCAGGCCCTGTGGGCGGCTCTGCGCTCAGAGATGTTTCACTCTCTGCAGGCCAACTCTCAGCCCCCTGGAAGGGTCTTTTCTCTACAGATCTGCCGAGCATATCCTCAGCCAGGGGTTAAGAGGATAAAAGGCTTAGAGCCGTAGGCTTATGAAGTCACAGATTCAAAACGGGAAAAACATGGGGGGAAAAAAAGTGGGACAGGGTAATTGTTAACAGGAATGTGGATTTGCTAGAAAAGTAATCCGGACGGTCCAGCTGCATAAGCCTGTGGGTGTCTGACGTCTGTTCCCTTTCCATAGGAATAATTTTTTTTTAATGCCATTTCATGGGGAAAGAGAGATCAAATTTTTATTAAAATAACATCATGGAATTTCACAGAAAGAAAGACACTTAAAGATCACTGAGTCTATCTACTCCCCCTTGTGCTAGATGGAACCATTGGCAGCAAGTGATAAAAGTCCCAAATCAAACCATGTGTAATCCCTCCTCCCTTTCTAAAGGTGGGAAGGACTGAAAAGGACAGCAACAAATTTTAATAAGAAAAGTGAAGAGAAGGATTGTTTCTGGCAGAATTACACAAATCAATTCATTGATCTCTGGCAAGCAAAGGTAATTGTATTTCTGAGTCTATTAAGGCACATCAGGGCTAGTTAGCTAATTTCACAGGGAGCTTAGCTATCACTGGGCATCAGGGTACAATCGGAAATGTCAGGGCAACAACACAAGATGGCATTTTCTTTCAGGAGCCACTTGACTTAGGAGTGAACCATTTTCACTTCAGCAGAGTTGAGGCAAGTGAGTTTTTTCAGAGGGGATTTCAACCCTAAGATTTCTACAATATTTGGGCTTACACATCAGGTCTTGATTATGGGTCCTTTTTGTGCAACTATTCTGTGGGCAGGACAAAATTTACATGTAAAATCAACTAAAACTTCTGGGCAGAAAAATCTTCTAAATGACATTGTAAAGAAGGAATGGAGGAAAGACAGGAAATGAAGCTTAATATCAAGTAGTGAAAACCTTCACACACATTACAGTCATGTGTAAGTGAGTGGATGACAGAATAAAACATAAAAGGTACTCTTTAGAAGCAGGGGGAAAGAGGATTCACAACTGGGCTGAACAGAGTAGATGAATATCAATCAACATACGGAAGTAGTTTGGAGAGGAGGTTATATTTGAGCTGGAGCTTGCAGAGGGTAGAACTGTCAAGGCAGCCACTAATATCAGGGGCAGGAGGGTCTGAGCACAGACAATGATATAGTAGAAGTTTAAGATCAAACCACTGAGAGTCTGAGCACTGGGCTGAGAGTGAGAACAGAAGGAAGCTGGGGGGGTTTTGAACAGGAAAGCAAGATGCTAACATCAACCCTTTGCGGTAATAACTCCACTAACAGTGTGAAGGACAGACTGGATGCCAGGATTCACAGGTAGAAGGGACTATTTAGATAGCTTCTACTTGATACCAGTTTCCACGCTGCTTGCTCTGCGTGTATTAACTAAAGCAATTAGTGCACTACCTGATCAGATTACCCCACGAGATGGACTTTGTCATCACCGTTTTAGAATGATGGCTGGTTCATGTTGTCAGAGCCTATCCGTGGCAGAACCTGACTTCAGAGCCAGGTCTGATGCACAGCCAGGCTCCCCGGTGCCTCCCTGCCCTGCCTTATCAGGATGAGCCTCACCATGAAGCACAGAGGTGACCATTCACGAAGCTTTCGACTGGTCTCAGGAGTTGCTTTTCCTTTGAGAATTCACCTTAGCCCTTAGCCCTAAATCCTTGAGCTCACCTCAGTGTAGACTTGAGATAAATCAAGTTGATTGATTGTTCAACATCACCAAAAAGCAGTATACATTCTGGAACTAGAAAAAACTAATGATAAACATAAAAGTGCTGTATGACACCGCCCTTTGGCAGAAAGTGAAGAGGAGCTAAAAAGCCTCTTGATGAAAGTGAAAGAGGAGATTGAAAAAGTTGGCTTAAAGCTCAACATTCAGAAAACGAACTTCATGGCATCCAGTCCCATCACTTCATGGGAAATAGATGGGGAAAAAGTGGAAACAGTGTCAGACTTTATTTTGGGGGGCTCTAAAATTACTGCAGGTGGTGACTGCAGCCATGAAATTAGAAGATGCTTACTCCTTGGAAGAAAACTTATGACCAATCTAGATAGCATATTCTAGAGACATTACTTTGCCGACTAAGGTCCGTCTAATCAAGGCTATGGTTCTTCCTGTGGTCATGTATGGATGCTAGAGTTGGACTGTGAAGAAGGCTGAGCACTGAAGAATTGATGCTTTTGAACTGTGGTGTTGGTGAAGACTCTTGAGAGTCCCTTGGACTGCAAGGAGATCCAACCAGTCCATTCTGAAGGAGATCAACCCTGGGGTAATCTTTCTTTGGAAAGACTGATGCTAAAGCTGAAACTCCAGTACTTTGGCCACCTCATGCGAAAAGTGGACTCATTGGAAAAGACTCTGATGCTGGGAGGGATTGGGGGCAGGAGGAGAAGGGGATGACAGAGGATGAGCTGGCTGGATGGCATCACTGACTCGATGGACGTGAGACTGAGTGAACTCCGAGAGATGGTAATGAACAAGGATGCCTGGCGTGCTGTGATTCATGGGTGGCAAAGAGTCAGACATGACTGAGCGACTGAACTGAACTGAAGCAAGTAACTCCCTGATCAGGACAAATTCCCGGTCAGTATTCTCAGTTCTATAGTCATGTGATTTCAACACAGTATCTCACACAACACAGCATCTCACAGCAAACCAAGAGTGGGGGAGGTGGCTGGGACCTCCCTGGTGCTCCAGTGGCTAAGACTCCACATTCCCAATGCAGGGGGCCTGGATCTGATCGCTGGTCAGGGAACCAGATCCCACATGCCACAACTAAAGATCCTACTTGTTCTAAGACCTAGTGCAACCAAATAAAATTTCTTTTTTTAAACAAAAAAAAGAGGGTTGTCTATCTTGGCAGACAGGGTAAATGAACTGGCATATCTGGACAGAGGCTCAAGAAGCCTCTCATTAGCTGGAGAAACCAGGTGGAACACAGATTACCACAGTCAAACACAGTTCAAAGAAGGACACATTCCTTCTTCTCCAAGCCCCAGCTCTATTCCCTACCATCCAAGGACAGCATGGAGCACACATCCCCCAAGCCCACTTTCTGATGGCACTAGAAGATCATCTGCCACCTTTCACCCACGCACCCACTGCACCCACGAGTCTGGACGGCAGGCATCACATCCCCATGGAGTGCCTGCTAGGAAAATAACTACATTTCACATACACAGGGTGCCTGGGAGGTTCAGAGCAGAAAAATCCTTAGCCCTTGAGCTCCAGGGGTCATGCCTATCAGGAACTCCCCTAGCAGAGGCAGAATCCTGGCTAGCATAAAGCCCAGCCTGTCTGCAGCTCCCTGTTCACCGAATCCAGGGGGCTGGGGACCATCTACATCAAGGTTTTCCTGGTGATGGGATCTTAGTGAAGTGAAGTCGCTCAGTCATGTCTGACTCTTTTCGACCCCATGGACTGTAGCCTACCAGGCTCCTCCATCCATGGGATTTTCCAGGCAAGAATACTGGAGTGGGTTGCCATTTCCTTCTCCAGGAGCTCTTCCCCACCCAGGGATCAAACCCAGGTCTCCTTCATTGTAGACAAATGCTTTACTGTCTGAGCCACNTCGACCCCATGGACTGTAGCCTACCAGGCTCCTCCATCCATGGGATTTTCCAGGCAAGAATACTGGAGTGGGTTGCCATTTCCTTCTCCAGGAGCTCTTCCCCACCCAGGGATCAAACCCAGGTCTCCTTCATTGTAGACAAATGCTTTACTGTCTGAGCCACCAGGGATGGGATCTTAGGGATCTTGAAACTCCTGCCATCCCCTCCTGAGAAGTCTAACAGACTTCATCCAAAAGTTGCCTGTTCCTGAATGTAGCTAAACTGAAACTCACTCTCAAGCAACTCTGATCATACAATTATGCCCCCATCCACACTAAAGTGTGCTTAGATTTCCACACTTCTTGACTCCATGAAATAGAAGCATTAAGAGATGAAAGAAAGCTGTGAGTCTTCCTTGCTCTGGGAGATGACATGGACCAGTGGTCTCCAAGCTTCAGGATTTGCATATTTACCCATAAAAATATTTTCAGGCATGCAGCCCCAATATATGTGTGTTTATTTATAAATCATATGCATGTACAGTTCTACTCATAAATGGTATGTGTTATAAATGTAAGAAAGGTATTTAAAAGATAAGAAATATAATTGATGGTTTAAAAATAATTATTTTTTGTGTTAATGGAACACATAAATTTTTGTAACAAATGTGATCATCAAAATATATATAACAGATATACAGTGGTAAGTATACATATGGTGATATGCAATTATAAAAATTATATGTATTATATATTAAAATATACATATAAAAAAACGTAGAATAGTGATTCAAAGTTCTGGTTTTAACTCAGCCAATTCAATATTAGATTTTGTCAGCGAACATGGCTAAATAAGATGGCTCCCCAAACCATGTAGATATGGCAAGAAGAGTACCACAGACTTACTGGATAACTTGTGATTTCCATATTCATTTTCAGCCAGTTTTACCTCCTGCCCAGAGCTCTCTTTGTGCCCTGGATGTGCCACTTTGAAATGTCTTGCTAACAATAATGATTTCACACAAGCCTCAGTCAATATCTGAAGGTCAATATACAGCTCAGATGGGATGCATTATTAATAATTAGAGTTACAAATCTGTATGTAAGTTCATATGCCTCAGTCTGCCAAGTGCTGGCTCTGATGAACTGGTCACTCTTTGTCAGTGTGGGATTCAAATGCCAAAGTCAGAGTACAGCCTCAAAAAGTGAACCCAGCTGTATTTTAATTGTGTATTTTTAAAAGACATTGTAAATTCTCAGTTTCTGAGCGATCTGGGTACAGGTGTATGATATGTGGTTTGGTGAGCTGGCCTCTACAAATATTGATCCCGCAGACACCTTTTTATCAGAGTTACACAGGCAAGCTTCATTTCCAATAAATTCACCTTCCTTAAATGCTGACTGACAGATGTAATGGGAATAGCAAGTAGGTAGAGGTGCAGGAGGAAGAGAGAAATTAGCATTTGCTGGTCTTTGTGAACTTATGGCTCATTTTCAAGTGCACGAAAAGTCTGGGTTTTCCACTTGGCAAGAAAAAAAGCATACAAATTCTTTTCTCGTGAATCCAAAATTCCCTCTGACCTCTCCTCACCAACACCATCTCCTGCCAGAGGAAAAACAAAACAAGAGAAACAAACAAACAAAAATATAAAGAAGCACCATTAGGGAGAGCATACTCACCCTCTCTGAAACAGATCCACATTGTAAAATTTATGCAGCTCTACAGAAAACTCAACCGTTCCTTGTACTTCAGACATGATCTTCTTGGTTCATTACCTAAAAAAAAAAAAAACAAGATGGAAATGAAGAGCTTGAGGTCTCATCAGCCAAACACAGCCAGCCTGGGCTTCTACAACTGGACCCCAAGCAGTGCTGAGGCAGATGGACAAGAGCATCTGGCCAATGGACCATAATGTGTCCACTGGATGTCATCACTCAGGGGGGTTCCTTTCAGAAGACAGACATAGAGAGATGAGATGACTTACATGATGCCAAACAGCTCACACTTCCAAGAACTAGGATTCAGACCCACACACCCTAGTTTCTAAAGCTGGGCGAGTCCCCTGCCCTTCCTTACCTGTCAGCACCTGGAGGCACTACCATCTGGCTATGAGCACGCGCATAATGACCAACAGTGCAACAATCCCTATTCTACTTGTGTGACCTTGAGCAGGTCACTGAACACCGCCCAACCTCGGTTTCCTCATCTGTAATGGAAGGACTGGTAACAGCATAGAAGTCTCATAGATGATGGGGAGATTAAATAAATCTGCCACTTTGCACAGTTCCTTGTTGTTGTTCATGCCTAAGTCATGTCTCACTCTTTGCCACCCCAGGGACTGAAGCACATACCAGGCTCCCCAGTCTTTCATTCCCCCCCCGGAGTTTGCTCAAACTCATGTCCATTGAGTCAGTGATGCTATCTAACCCTCTCATCCTCTGCCGCCCCCTTCTCCTCCTGCCCTCAATCTTTCCCAGCATCAGGGTCTTTTCCAGTGAGTTGCCTCTTCACATCCAAAGTATTAGAGTTTCAGCTTCAGCATCAGTCCTTCCAAGAAATACTCAGAGTTGATTTCCTTTAGGATTGACTGGTTTGATTTCCTTGCAGTCCAAGGGAGAGTCCCAGAAGAATGCTGGGATAAAAGGAAAGAGATCAGGAAGCCTCTAACCTGAAGTCCCTTTGTGACTTTAGAAAGTTTTAGTGGTGCGTGCTTTCATCAGCAGCCTCTCTTTACTGCCATGTGTAACGGGACAATACAAGCTACCTAGGAGGAAGCTAAAAGGTAATTACTTGAAATTCCTTGCAATTGAGCAGGTTCTGGGGGGACTGTTGCTGCTGCCACTATTTAGTCACTCAGTTGTGTCTGACTCTTTGTGACTCCATAGACTGTAGCCCACTAGGCTCCTCTGTCCAGGGGATTCTCCAGGCAAGAATACTGGAGTGGGTTGCCATGCCTTTCTCCAGGGGATCTCCAAGGATTAAACCTGTGTCTCCTGCATTGGCAGATGGATTCTTTACCACTGAGCCACCTGGGAAGCCTCGAAGAACTAGATGTTTCTAAATAGGTCATAATAGTAGCTGGCATGATTTTGGAAAGGGAAGAGAAAAAGGAGGGAGTAATAAGAGATTTGGTCTCTCTTGGCTGGTGAAGGATGATTGGCACCTAAGTTTCCTTTCAAGGGGCCCCCTCTTTCTGCCCCCAGGTTGCCTGGAGTACCAGACCGCCATTGCTGGCACTCAGAATCCAACCTCACTGCAGGTAATGGGGTCATGCTATGCCAGACCCAAAAATAAAAGCACAAGGGATTAACTAGGCTTTAAGACTTAGTAACTAAACAACGACAACAGCTTTGTCTCAGTTCTGGCCAGAGTGCTATCTGGGGCACCGTATCTGAAGACACAGGATTCCACATACCACATGAAAATGCAACAGATCTTAGGACCCAAGCTCTATAAATTCTGCAGGATGGAATTTCAAGCTGATGAGCCTGAAAGATCAAATTCAGAAAATGTGTTAAAAACCTATTTCCCTAATGGGTGAGCCATTGAGACATGCCCCAGTCCTACAAAAGGCATCAGAGCCAGTCAAGGTCAGAACCCGCTGCTCAGTTTCAAGGCATTTCTAGTAAAAGCTCAGTGGAAGGACCGACAAATAAAGCCATTCTGAGGTTTTCATTTCATTATCACATTAAACAGGTACCATGCAACTTCCCCTTTTTCTCATCACCTCTCTCAGTCTCAGTTCTCGAAATACTGCAGAGCTGGCAAGGTGTCTGATACACTTGCTTGTAGATATCAGTTCCAATAATGCCTGAACCCTCTGTGATCTCTGCTCCTGGAGGGAAGGATCAGGGTGAGGGCAGGAACCGGACACCCCAACACCCACAGGCTCAGGGATTTCTGTTCATTATTTCATACCCTCCTCAAATCCTCTCTGAGGCAGGTAATACTGACCCCAATGCATACAGGTGATTATCTATACCACACGAGAGAAGAACACTGACCCAGGGGCCCACAGCTCTGGTTTCCCAGTGCCATGCCTCACCTGCAGAATAGCTAGTGTCTTGTTTTAGAGTGGGGAATTAACATTTAGAAGAAAAAAATAATAATACATAGAAAATATCATAGAGAATATTTTCTCCTGGAAAGTCACACCCTACCCTCCTACAGTTCAGGACTAATAGGATGCAATCCTGGAAGGTGTAGATGCAAACACAGTTTCTTGGTGAGAAGCTGCATTTTCCTTTTTAACATGACATGGTTCATTATAACCCAACACCCAGTAATTCAATGAAGGTGATGAGCTCACGTTCACAGTTTTAAAACTCCACATTGATTGTGCTGGTAACCACTAGGTCCACTTTGAAGGAGGTGCAGGAATCTTCAGGAATCCAAAATCACTGGCTCTGTTTCCAACCCCCTCCCAGATCTTTCTGAGGCCTAGAGAGAGCTCAGGGACAGCAGTGGTTTACAGGGCTGGTTCCCCAGGCCCACCAGCACCTGGTTGACCAGATCACCATCCTCTTTCAGGACTACTTCCACTCACAAGTAAAACGGAGCAGGACTCTGTGGTCCTTGCCCCTCCCTGACCTGCCCCCACATCATCTGCCTGCCTTTTGTCTGTGGAAAAATTTAATCAAAGATTAAATTTAATCAGAGAAGTGGGAAATGGGGAAACCAAGGAAATCAATCACAAGAGCCTAAATAATAATAATGTGATCATTAAGCATAGTCAGGGCCTTTAGTTCTTTCTCAAGGGCTAGAGACAGTAGCCTGGGCCATATCCTGTGAGCTGTCTTATAGATACTAAAACACCAGGTGGAGAAGTTACCTACATGATGACCAGGATATAACTGCCACAGTTCTGAGAACTGGCCGCAAAGAAATGGGAACAAATTCACCCTGTTAGGCAGTGATTAGGACTATTAACTGTACTAATTAAATATTAATTAGGAAGACTGTACCTGAAGCCACCAAGATGATGCTGGTCAGGCCACTGATGACCAATTTGAAGGTGACTGTTAGACATGACTATGCTATTTCTGCACTTTGTCTACAGAACTCTCACCCTCTGCTTTTGGGGGTGGGGGTGGGGGAGGTCAGAGTTTGGTCAGATGTCTGACACCCTCCTCCTGCCCCCCACCTCCAGTTGCCAACATCTGAAATAAAGCAAACTTTCCTTTCTACCCACCTGGCCTGTTTATTGGCTTTTGAGTGGCCAGCAGCCAGACCCCACACACACTCTTTTGGTAACACGGGCACAAAACTCTCCTCCCCCTGCATGTCAGAGCTGAGTCTGAATCCCCTCCCCTTAGTTCTTGCACCCTGAGATCCTGCCAGGCCCCATCTCTCCATGGGTATGGTGAAAGAAAGTCAGCGCATTAAGGAGGTTCAGAGGATTCAAGATTATCAGGTATATGAAGTGCTTCCGTCATTTTCTGACAAATCATCAATCATTCATCAGTGGAAGCAGCAAGTATTTTTATTTCGGCCTTCAACACCACTGGCAGAAATTCATGCAATGTAGACCCAATGAAGACTCATTCTCTCTCCTTTATATTAAAGGTTCTGGGGTCCCTGGAGGCCTGGCCTCCATGTCAATTAAGGTGGAAAAATTGTTTGCACTTTTCATTGCAATGCTTCTTAAATGTTTCATTAGTGACTTACACTTTCAGAAAATGTTTCAGAACATCCTCAAGAGCCTCTGAGGAAATTTGTTAAAAATATTAAGGCTATTTTGGAGAAATACCAGGATGCCAAAACCTCATTAGATACTGCTTGGAAACAAATCCTTTTACAAACACGTCTTCCTTTAAAATGTAATCTTTTCCTTAAAACATCAATCTTCAAAGTGTGTGCCCTTTGAAAGATTAAATGAAAAAAGGCGTGTTGATCTTAATGGGCATCAGCATTGACTTTATGAAAAGGGCAAGCAAAGTTACTGTGCTCAAAAGATTACCCACCATAGAATTACAACATGGCAAGTGGAAACCGTTCAGGAAAGGACCGTCTGATGCTACAGAGCAGAAAGTGAGGGCAGAGAAGGCATGCCAGAGCACAACCCAGCACGTTCCAGAGGGATCCGGACACTATCAGATCCTGTGGCTTCCTCTAGTCTGAGAGAAGCAGCAGAAATGGTCCTCTGACCTCCCGTAACTGCATTTAACTGCATTCACAAGTGCCCTCCTCCCCAGGGCAGTTTTCTCCTGGCAGCCATTCTAAGGAGGTAGATAGCTCCACTTTTCTGCCCGGTCACTGCAATGGGAATCAGCTCTGCATTCAAAGAAAACGATCTCATTGGGAATGAAGACCAGCATCTCTTCATTGGAAAGGGAGCTTCACCTACGAGGAAGGCTTGTGCCCTGCTTCAAGAGCACCCCAGCTCCATTATATGCCAACCTCGGGCCTCACCTCTGAACGAGACCTTGGACCAGGCAAGCAGCACCTCTGAGCCTCTGTATTCACACTTGGAATGTGGACCAACACCCCGCTTTCAGGCAGGATTGCTTAGGATCCAAATTGAAGCAGCTCCTGGAGGTGTTCATTCCTTTCAGACACTGGGAGCAGGATCAAGCACAGGGACCCACCCAGAGCACCAGGGATAGACAACCATGTCATCAGAGGACACAGGCCAGAAAGGAGAGAGCCGGGTCACAGCTGTGGTCCACAAGAACAGGTACCCTGACATAAAGGTGGACAGAGAAGACCCAGCAGGGCAGCCTGCAGGAGGCTGGCCAGTCTCTCAGGTACCAAGATCAGCCCCTCAGAGCCACAGGACCGCAGGCGAGACCTAAGGCACTCTGGGCCTTGGTTTTCCCAACTGGAAACTGCTTTGCAACCAGCCTATCATACACGCTTAACAAATATAAGCCATTCTGATACGGAAGAAAGGCTGAGAACAATATGATGAGCATGGCAGGAAAGAAATGATAACTGCCTTCCTCCTACAAGTTACTGGACCCCCTGGCGGACTGTGAGTTTCCCTGGGGTCTCCCAGCTGGCAGGACGCAGAGGGGTGGTCGGAATTCATGTCTCTGATTCCCACACATCACAGCAAATGCAACCTCAGCCACTTGCCCCCCCGATGTTAAAAAATAGTATTTTCTTTCCTTCGGCATAGAAATTAAAATGGGCTGTGTATGTCTATTATTTTTCATGTCTGAAGACAATGCCAACTGAAGCATCCCACACTGCACTGAGGTCTTATTTCCCATGGGACACTGAGCTCGCCTTAGGCAGCATCTGAAAACCCAGGCATGAAGGCACATAAGGTTCACAACCTCGGAAAAGGATGACAGAATTGTAAACTCAGGTAGTCTAAAAGCACCGAAAGCAAGGGAGCAAACACCATGGTCTTTGGCAGCTCCCAGCGCAGAGCCAGTCCCTTCTCACCAGTGCTGCTGGCGCTCACCCAGAAGTTAAGCATGTACCCAGAGTGGGGGGCAATGCGTCTCTCCTTCTACTGCCTGAAATGCACGTACACAAATGGGCACCTAAGTGTGTGTGTGTGTATGTGCACACACACACATACTTAAAATGCATGTCAGGAGTGACCTCTTGGAAAGATGACACAGAAGCCTACAAAAAGCAGCAGCTCTGATCCTGCCAAACACAGGTCACGTGCAGACCATTTTAAGGACTAGCAGGAAATGGCAACCCACTCCCGTAGTTTTGCCTGAAGAATCCCGTGGACAGAGAAGCCTGGCAGGCTACAGTTCACAGGGTCTCAGAGAGTCGGACACAACTGAAGCAACTTAGCAGCAGCAAGGGCCTGTTAAACCAGGTTCGGTCCTCCCAGCTTCCACAAATGCAACCCTAAAAAAGTAGTGTCTATTTTGCAGTGACTATTTCTTCAAATGGACACTAACATTTCTAGCAACATTATGGACGCTCAATAAATAGTGGATAAGGCCAATGTTAGAATAGTTAATAATAACAATAGGAGTTTATACAGAGCAAAGTCAAACTTGAGCACCCAAAGAAGTTCACCCTGGAGCATGGGGGAACCAGCAGGAGAACCCAGGCTGAGCCCAAAAGACAGACATGCCCTTCAAACTCTGGGGCACTCTGCCCTGCCAACCTGTCTTCTCCCACCCAACCTGTCACCCACCTCCACCAGGAGCTCCAGGGGCAGCCTCATCGAAGCGCTCCACCTCCTCTGGACAAGGCTTCCCTTTGCGTGACTGTGATCCGCTCTGTCCACCAGGTGGCTCACATGTCTCCTCCCTCCCTGACCTGCTCCCAGCGCTTAAATGTCCAGCCCACTCCCTCAGGACCATTCCTCAACAGTTATGCCCCCAACAGGCTGTGCCACCACCGCCCTGACCAGCCTGTGTTCTGGAAGTACATCTATCTTTCAAGTTATATATGTAAGTTCCAAGGGCTTCCCTGGGGGTCCAGTGGGAAGGAATGCACCTTTCAATGCAGGGGACACTGGTTCAAACCCAGGTCTGGGAAGATTCCACACGTCACAGGGCAGCTAAGCCCGTGAGCCATGGCTACTGATCCTGTGCTCCAGCGCCTGAGAGCTACAACTCCTGAACCCCAGACGCTCTAGCGCCCGGGCTCTGCAACAAGAGAAGCCGCTGCAAGGAGAAGCTGGAGCCTCCCAGACAGAGAGTAAGCCCCACTCTTTGCAACCAGAGAAAAGCTGGAGCAGCAAGGAAAACCCAGCACAGGTGGGGGAAAAAATGTGAGCTCTTTAAAGGAAGGACATTCACCGAGTTTAGCAGAAATCATGGTAGAGAAGAGCATGAGACAGCATTTGTGGGACAAACCAGAGAAGGAATAAAACAAAACCAAATGCAAGAGAAATTTACGTACACGCTGATTAATAAACGAATCAATGAGTTGATTCTCTTATTTCCAATCAAATATAAAGTTTTCCTGAGCACCTGGCGCCAGCCCCTGAGAACTTAAGAGTCTGAAATGATTCACAGCTCTTGGTTTCAATGCAAGCCTGACTTCCTTCTGCGCTCGGTGCGGGAAGCACAAGGCAGTTCAATCCATCATGTTTAAGAAAATTCCAGAGAGAAGCCAATATCCGAGAGCGAGGCAGTCACTGATGGTGGCTCCACAGCAGAGGACACTCTATTTATCCTTCCAGAAGCCACAGTGTAAACAGGGGAGGCGGTGAATGCCAGCCGCGAGGCTCCCACCCAACGCGTTGAGGCTGGCATTTCAGACGCACTGTGTTGGTGCCCCGTCCGCGGAGCTTAGGGATCCGATTCTGCTGACATCTGTCACTAGCTTCACAAAGGCAGCAGTGACTCAGCCTGAGGCGGTGTTCCCACGTGGACCACCCACGAGGTTTGGAAGCCCCCACTATCAACATTCTCACACGTGGATGGCCTCCCTCTCCCCAGCCACCCTTTCAGCCAAAAATAGAGAGGAAAGGACTTAAAAACGATGTGAAATGATGTTTTGTGGAGCCTCCTGGGAGCCAGAGGAAGGGGAGAACCAGCCTGCTTCGGCACTTCTATTTTATTTTTTATTTTTGCCACATGGCATGTGGGATCTTAGTTCCCCAACCAGGGATTGAACCTGTGTCCCTGCATTGGAAGCACAGAGTCTTAAACACTGGACCAACAGGGAAGCCCCAGGGTCGGCTCTTTAGAACCGATGCTGCAGGCTCCTCCTCCTCTGGGGCCACAGGTACCTCCAGGGGTCGGCGCGTCCCACCAGGAGTGGTCTCTGCTGAGGCCTGGGCTGTTGGCTCCCAGACCCACAGAGCTGCACAGGCCTTGGCACTTAGAAAGCCTGACCCCTGTGACCCGGAAGAGAAAACTGAGGCCCCAGAGTAGAGAGGCAGCCAGATGCAGAGGAGGCAGCGAAGTGTGGTGACATCAAGGTCATGAACTGTCACAGCCACGAATCCTGGCCTTGATTAGTTCCCGCTTTTGTGCAGGTTTCTTTTTCTCTGGTCCTCAGTGTTACCATCTGTGGATAGGGCTCCTGACACCCTCCCAGCAGGGCTCGTGTGAGGAATGGAAGAATGTATATGTAAAGCGTACCAAGTGCGTACTGCGATAGCCAGCCCTCAGAAAACACTCCAAGTAGCTACTGTTATTGACATGATCCCTATAGTGACAACAAATACTCACTGAACAATAACTGAAGGAAACAATAAGGCGTTCATTCAAGGTCAGCAATTCCCGTTGTGCAGTTGCCAAGTTCTGTCTGACTCTTCATGACCCCATGGACGGCAGCACGCCAGGCTTCCCTGTCCTTCACCACACCCCGGAGTTTGCTCAAACTCATGTTTACTGAGTCGGTGATGCCATCCAACCATCTCATCCTCTGTCATCCCCTTCTCCTCCCCCCTTCAATCTTTCCCAGCATCAGGGTCTTTTCCAATGAGTCGGCTCTTCCCATCAAGTTGCCAAAGTACTGGAGTTTCAGCTTCAACATCAGTCCTTCCAATGAACATTCAGGGTTGATTTCCTTTAGGACTGATCTCCTTGTTATACTCCAATAAAAAGAAATGCCCAGATTTTTGTGGGCTAGTAAATGTCATGATGGTTCTACAACAGCACAGCCTCAGCTGTGAGTCCCTGACTGGTGAGAAGGGGACGATAAGCATCTTAGAAAATGGAAACCAGGGTTGTGCTGAGGACATGGGGTCACAGGGAATAATGATGGAAGGTAAGATCCCAAAGGAACAAACACAATTCAAGACCTGACGGGGTGAGGGATTAGGGTAGTTACCTTCAAGTGTGATATAGAACAGACTTGAAATAGCAACCTTCACACTGGCGTGAATATTAATCTTTATAAAAGGACGATGACAATGTGTTTTGGGGCATGAATTAATCATGAGCTTACACTTTTTAATTTTTAAAAACAAGCTTCCCTTTATAAACATCTCAGCAACACCTGCTCAGACTCCCTTTGTGGCCGTGGTGAGACCACTGGTTCAATTATTCTGAAAATGCTGAAACTAACTAAAGGCTTCACATGTGTCAGCAATGGCACTAGGTACCAGGGAGACATGCACGTGTAAGTCAGGAGTTGGGGATCATATAGGAAGTCTGTCCCAGGGCCATGGAGCCTCCCATCATTGTCTCACCTGTGTAAGAGGTGAGGTGGATGGAGATCATGTAACAGGACGCACACCTGTGAGGGCTGAGCACATGTGAAGTGCTACTGCCAAGGTGAATGTCTCCCGCTTAACCTGACATGCTTAACCACATACGAGGTGTTAGTTGACACTTAAGGATGAAGGATGGGGGATTCTTTGGTGGCCCAGTGATTGAGAGTCTGCCTGCCAATGCAGGAGACAAGAGTTTCAGTCCCTGGAATGGAAGGATCCCACACGCCACGTGGCAACAAAGCCCGTGTATCACAACTACTGAAGCCCTGACACCCTAGAGCCTGGGATCCACAGCAAGAGAGGCCCACACACCACAACTGCAGAGTAGCCCCCACTCCCATTTAGAGAACGTCGTGCAGCAACAAACCCAGCACAGCCAAAATAAATAAATAAGGCTATATGAAAAAGGAGGACAAATAATGCAGTTCACACAAATAGCACGCTTGATTAGACAGAGGAGCATGACAGAGCCGTCCCCACAGGGAATGCAGGGGTAGCACCAGAGCCAGCCTCTCTAAGTCCTGCCTCTAAAGGACCACACCCAGCTGGAGGCCAGGACTCACCCCATCCATCTCTCCCAACCTGCCAGCAGCACACAGACCCCACAGATTTCCAGAATATTTGAGACACTTCATAATTCTCACCTCCCAGTTAGGGGAGAATGGATACATGTATATGCATGGCTAAGCCCCTTCGCTGTCCACCCAAAACTACCACAACATTGTTCACTGGATATCAGTCAGTTCAGTCGCTCAGTCGTGTCTGACTCTTTGTGACCCCACGAATCACAGCACGCCAGGCATCCCTGTCCATCACCAACTCCCGGAGTTTACTCAGACTCATGTCCATCGAGTCAGTGATGCCATCCAGTCATCTCATCCTCTATCATCCCCTTCTCCTCCTACCCCTAATCCCTCCCAGCATCACAGTCTTTTCCAATGAGTCAACTCTTCGCATGAGGTGGCCAAAGTACTGGAGTTTCAGCTTTAGCATCAGTCCTTCCAAAGAAATCCCAGGGTTGATCTCCTTCAGAATGGACTGGTTGGATCTCCTTGCAGTCCAAGGGACTCTCAAGAGTCTTCTCCAACACCACAGTTCAAAAGCATCAATTCTTTGGTGCTCAGCCTTCTTCACAGTCCAACTCTAGCATCCATACATGACCGCAGGAAAAACCATAGCCTTGACTAGACGGACCTTAGTCGGCAAA
>SJYV01053817.1:242576-264833 GCA_006410875.1 Neotragus pygmaeus
CTCCTTTGCTTTTCCCCTCTCTTCTTTTCACAGCTATTTGTAAGGCCTCCCCAGACAGCCATTTTGCTTTTTCGCATTTCTTTTCCATGGGGATGGTCTTGATCCCTGTCTCCTATACAATGTCACAAACCTCATTCCATAGTTCATCAGGCACTCTATCAGATCTTGTCCCTTAAATCTACTTGTCATTTCCACTGTATAATCATAAGGGATTTAATTAGGTCATACTTGAATGGTCTAGAGGTTTTTCCTACTTTCTTCAACTTAAGTCTGAATTTGGCGATAAGGAGCTCATGATCTGAGCCACAGTCAGGTCCTGGTCTTGTTTTTGTTGACTTTATAAGAGCTTCTCCATCTTTGGCTGCAAAGAATATAATCAATCTGATTTTGGTGTTGACCATCTGGTGATGTCCATGTGTAGTGTTTTCTCTTGTGTTGTTGGAAGAGGGTGTTTGCTATGACCAGTGCATTCAATATAAAACAAAACAGCTCAAAAAATAATTAATTTATTAATAAAAAAAATAATTCTCACCTCCCTAGCTCTGCACAGACCTTTTCACTGCCCTGACCTAACCTCAGAGAATTTTGAGCATTGCTTTGCTAGCATGTGAGATGAGTGCAATAGTGTGGTAGTTTGAACACTTTTTGGCATTGTCCTTCTTTGTGATGAGAATGAAAACTGACCTTTTCCAGTCCTGTGGCCACTGCTGAGTTTTCCAAATTTGCTGGCATACTGAGTGCAGCACTTTAACAGCATCAAACTGCCAACATCCGTTGGATCATAGAAAAAGCAAGGAAATTCCACAAAAACTTTTGCTTTACTNCAGTCCTGTGGCCACTGCTGAGTTTTCCAAATTTGCTGGCATACTGAGTGCAGCACTTTAACAGCATCAAACTGCCAACATCCGTTGGATCATAGAAAAAGCAAGGAAATTCCACAAAAACTTTTGCTTTACTGATTATGCCAAAGCTCTTGACTGTGTAGATCACTACAAACTGGAAAATCCTTCAAGAGATGGGAATACCAGACACCTTACCTGCCTCCTGAGAAATCTGTATGCAGGTCAAGAAGCAATAGTTAGAACTGGACATAGACTAACAGACTGGTTCCAAATTAGGAAAGGAATATGTCAAGGCTGTATATTGTCACCCTGCTTATTTAACTTATATCCAGAGTACATCATGTGAAATCCAGTGCTGGATAAAGCACAAGCTGGACTCAAGAATGCCAGGAGAAATATCAATAACCTCAGATCCACAGATGACACCACCCTTATGACAGAAAGCAAAGAGGAACTAACAAGTCTCTTGATGAAAGTGAAAGAGGAGAGTGATAAAGCTGGCTTAAAACTCAACATTCAAAAAACTAAGATCATGGTATCCTATCCCATCACTCCATGGTAAACAGATGGAGAAACAATGTAAACAGTGAGAGACNTTGATGAAAGTGAAAGAGGAGAGTGATAAAGCTGGCTTAAAACTCAACATTCAAAAAACTAAGATCATGGTATCCTATCCCATCACTCCATGGTAAACAGATGGAGAAACAATGTAAACAGTGAGAGACTATTTTCTTGGGCTCCAAAATCACTGCAGATGGTGATTGCAGCCATGAAATTAAAAGACATCTGCTTCTTGGAAGAAAAGCTATGACCAACCTAGACAGCATATTAAAAAGCAGAGACATTACTTAGCAAATAAAAGTCCACCTAGTCAATGCTATGATTTTTCCAGTAGTCATATATGGATGTGAGAGTTGGACTATAAAGAAAGCTGAGCACTGAATTGTGGTGTTAGAGATTGGTCTTGAGAGTCCCATGGACTGTGAGAAGATCCAACCAGTCAATCCTAAAGGAAATTAGCCCTGAGTATTCACTGAAAGAACTGATGCTGAAGCTGAAACTCCAATACTTTGGCCACCTGATGTGAAGAACTGACTCAATGGAAAAGACTCTGATGCTGAGAAAGACTGAAGGCAGGAAGAGAAGGAGACAACAGAGAATGAGATGGTTGGATGGCATCACTGACTCAGTGGACANAAGCTGAAACTCCAATACTTTGGCCACCTGATGTGAAGAACTGACTCAATGGAAAAGACTCTGATGCTGAGAAAGACTGAAGGCAGGAAGAGAAGGAGACAACAGAGAATGAGATGGTTGGATGGCATCACTGACTCAGTGGACATGAGTTTGAGCAGCTCTGGGAGTTGGTGATGGACAGGGAAGCCTGGAATCCTGCAGTCCATGGGGTTGCAAAGAGTTGGACATGACTGAGCAATTCTCACTCACTCCTTTCACTCAAGAAGAACTTACCCGCCAGCTGCCCTCTGACATCAAAACAGCCTACCTGCTTGGCCCTCAGTCCCGACCCTGCTCCCCTCATTATTACAGTCATCCTCTAGTGATTAGAGCAGCTAATTACTGAGTGCTCCCTGGGTGTCAGGCCCAATTCTAAAATTTCCTGTATAATTAATTTAATCCTCCCAACGGTCCCACTGGTAAATACTGCTACGGTCATTCCCATTTTACGGATCATGCCCAGATAGGTTAAGCAACCTGTCTGAGGTCACACAGCTAAATAGAAAGCAAAACTTAGATTAGAATCAAAGCCGTGTGGCGGTGGGCCAGCTTCTTACCTCAGTGCCTCCTACAGGCACCACACAGGAAGGAAGGACGCTCAGCAGTCTGACCCAGAACCAAGCCCAGAAGGCAGGGCAGGGTGCTCAGTGAGTTGAACGGGATGTTGTTGTTGAGTTACTAAGCTGTGTCTGACTCTTTGGGGACCCCATCAAGCTCCTCTGTCCATGAGAATTCCCAGGAAAGAATACTGGAGTGGGTTGCCATTTCCTCCACCAAGGGATCTTTCAGACACAGGTATAGAACCTGTGTCTCCTGCATTGGCAGGTGGATTCTTTACCACTGAGCCACCAGGGAAGCCCAAATAGGACTGGGTATTAATTCATTAATTGAAAGAAGTTGGATCACATTTGCAAACCACCTTGCATAGTCACACATTCAAATACAGTTTGGAATGTAAACTCATCTGAATAAATATTTGCCTTTTCTGTCTCTGCAATAGTCTTTGCAAACTGGTCTTTCATCTCCTGGCCCCCAGCCCAGGAAGCCCTCCCACCCATTTGAGCTTCCACCCCCAACTTGCATGCACCTCCATGCCTGCTTCAAAGAACTCTCTAGGCCAGAAGACTAAGCAGCACTTTGCTAAGTGTGAAGACATTAGCTAAATGGGGTAATTCACACTAAAGTGTGAATGAAGCCAACAGTGGGAGGGGAGCAGGGAGGAGAAGGCATTTTAAGGTGGGAGCTGAGTAAATCCTCTATTTGTTGCAAGCACCTCAACTTTCTGGACCTCGGGGTCACCACGGACACTCCTTATCAGCCTGCCCACCTCGATCCTCCCCCTCAAAGTCACAGAGCCAAGCTACTCAGCTGTCCACTGGCATCATATTTTTCTGAGCCAAATGGGAAAAGAACAGTGTTTTAGAATTAGACCTGACTTTGAATCCCTCCACTTTTGAGCTTTGCAACCTTATAGGCAAGGTAACCTAACCTCTTCCAAGCCTCTAGTTTCTTATCTGTAAAATGGGTCTGGAGAGAATTCGGGCAGCCCAAGACAGTCCCGGCACAAGAAGGGGGCAGTGTGGTGAGCAGCGCTTCCTCTTCCTGTGCCAGCCTCACGCCTCCTCTTTTCCATTGCTCCGGGGCTCTGGAAAGGACTTGAAACTATGCCAGGTCAGCTGCTTATGAACCCTCAAGTTGTGAGCTCAAAGATTTGAACGTGTGTCCAGTCACGTAAGTTAGCTCACATGTCTGGCATACCTTGTCACAGGTGCGCATCCTCTACAAGTGGTTGCGCTTTTGTGAACCTTACTGTACAGTATGCATAGAGAACAGTAGAACAGTATCTGTATTTCCAGCCCAGGATGTCCAGTAGCAGGGGTAAAAGGAGCTGTATATAGACAACTGTGTTAGCTGGGTACCTAGGCTAACCTTGTTGGACTTACAAACAAATTGGACTTAAGAATGTGCTCTCAGAACAGAACTTGTTCGCATGTAAGAAACTTACTGCACCTCCCGGACTATGTTCTGAAGATATTCTTACCAGATGTTTCTTCCCAAAAGAATCTCTTGGTTCAGTAAGCGTGGGAATCACCAGATTATGCAAGGTTAATTTTGAGCCTGAAGAACTTCTCACAACCTTTAACACAATGCTACTTGCAGCAACTCTTCAAGGCAAGGACTATGATGATGATTTGTCCCCAAAATTACATTTTTTAAAAAAATTTTTACTTTATTCTACTTTACAGTACTGTATTTTAAGAATATGCTATGTGCCACGAGCATTGATATCTACCAACAAATGAACTTACTTCCTGAAACTTTACTTACAGGCTGGAGGGGTATGTGCATTAGCAGAAAATCCCCTTTTGCCAGAAAGGATAATTATGATTTCAGTGTGGGGACCTCTGCATGGGAATGACGGCTCAGTGAGTATCCAGGGGCTGGAAGCTTCAGGCGGTTTACTTTCCATTCCCCACTGAGCACATGCCAGGTATCTGCCCTCCTTCATGCCCACCCTTTGTTCTTTTGCATTATCTTTGTGTGTGCCTCTCAGAGTCTCTGATGTCCTGGGAAGCAGAGCAGAGTGTGAGACAAAATAAGTAACCACAATAATGATGGTTGAAAGGATGGATGGAGGACTGAATGGATGGTTGGATGGACAGATGGGTAGATGGATAGATGGATGGAGGGGTGGATGGAAAGATGAGTAGATGGATGGATGGATAGATGGTCGATGGATGGACAGATGGGTGGATGGACAGATGGATGGATGGATGGACAGATGGATGGATGGAAAGATGGATGATGGAGGAATGGATGGATGGATGGATAATGGATAGATGAATGGATGGCTATATGGGTGGATGGAAAGATGGGTAGATAGGTGGATAGGTGGAAAGATGGATGGATGGACAGATGGAAGGATGGAAAGATGGATGGATGGTAAAGAGACAGAATGATATGAGAATCACAGTGCTAATCAACGATTCATAACACCCATATTGAAACCCAGATCTTCATGAGCACATATATGCCTATGATTCCACCTCTTCGTTTATGAAACAAGTGACCTGCATGAGTCAGTAGAAACCATGGGGCATGTGATGGGCCAGAGAACAGGACCCCAAGCTACATAGACCTGGAGCTGCCCAATCTATTTTCCAACAGAAAAGACGGACATCTTCCTTACTAGGTAAAATCTCCTGACATCAATTGTTGGAAATAAATTTAATAATTTTCAAAACCATCTGCAGTCTAAACAAAGTCCATCTGTGGAACGTGTTTGTCCCAAGGGCCACTGGCTCATGAGATGTGGAGCAGATAGTCGTGAGCCAGTGTTTATTCAGTGGCCACCATGGGCCAGGAGTCTATGGGCTTTACTACAACATCAACCTTCCACTGGTTCTGGGACTGGTTATGATCATTATCCTCACTTGACAGATGAGAGGATAGAGGCTCAGGGAGGCTAGTAAGTAACTTCCCTGTCGTCAGAGAGCAGGGTCGGAGCTGGGTGACCTGGGAGAGCCTCCTCCTGTGAATGGCATGGAAGCTCATGTCCCTTGTCCTTGGCATCAGCTCTCACTCAACCCCATAGCAGCCCTGAGAGGTTCCAATTTTCCTGGTGAGTCCACTGAGGCTCAGAGTTCCCAGTGGAGTGCCGGCAGGCCCCAACTCAGGTCTGTGTGACTGAAAACAGCAGCACCCCAGTTAGCTGCAGGCTTTGCACATACAGGGCTTCCCTGGGGCTCAGCTGGGAAAGAATCTGCCTGCAGTGCAGGAGACCCCGCTTTGATTCCTGGGTCAGGAAGATCCACTGGAGAAGGGACAGGCTGCCCAATCCAGTATTCTTGGGTTTCCCTAGTGGCTCAGCTGGTAAAGAATCTGCCTGCAATGTGGAAGACCTGGATTCAATATCTAGGTAGGGAAGATCCCTTGGAGAAGGGAATGGCTATGCACTCCAGTAATCTGGCCTGGAGATTCCATAGACTATATAGTCCATGAGGTTGCAAAGAGTCAGACACAGCTGCATGACTTTCACTGTGCACATACAAGGAAGCTGGTACTTCATGCAATTTCCTGAAAGGTGGGGGAAGGAAACACATACAACCATTTAAGGAAAATCATTTAACAGCGTGGTACAATTAGGTCACTGTGACCCTTCTCAAGACTTTCATTTTCCCCTATTTCTCTGCCTTTCTGCACCCTACTCTTTTTAAACTACCCCCACTGACCCAGCAGGACATTCCTGATGTAGTAAGTTAATGCCTTTGCCTTCCTCTGTGGGCCCATGTCTGCAAGGGAAACATGCCCCGAATCCCAAGTGCTATTTATCTAATAAGACTGCAGTTACCTTAATTAATGTCAATGTCTCCACTTGACCGAGAAATTTGCCTGCACCGCCCTGCCATATCTCTGCTTCTCTAGCCCCCTCATGGTCTCTGGGTCCTCTATGGAATTCCCTGCATAACTGCCGGCCCCCAAACAGAAGGAGCCTGGCGGGGAGATGGCACACTGCTGGGCTAGCGTGGAAGGTCTTCTACTTTGCATTGCAGATGTGTTCCACACCAAGCCAGACAGAGCTCAGAAGCCAAAGGAGCACTATGGTGGGGATGGGGGCTGGGGCAGGTGAGGCTCAGACACACCTGAGCTTCTGCATCGAGTCTCTGCCGCTTGCCACCTGGATGGCCTTGGTGCCATCACCCAACCTCGTTGAGATTCAGTCCCGTTAGATTTCAGAGTTTGGATCGGTGCAGGTATAATGATGAATGCCATCCTCCCAGGTCCCAAGTGTGTCTCCTTGGGATCAGGTCTCATTTACTCAACAAACATTTACAGAGTGCACAGTCAGTGCCAAATAGTATGCTTGGCACCGGGCACTCAGATATGAAAGTGGATTGTTGGTCCCTGTGCTTTGTGGGGAGAAAGCAGGAAAATTATGACTCACAAAGACTTGTGTGATCTTAACCCCTCTGCTGCTTAAAAAAAAAAAAAAAAAAAAAGAAGAAGACAAGTTTAGGCAGATGATTTAACTCTGAAGCACCTCATTTTCATTATTCGCACAAAGAGAATAGTTACCTTTTCCCATATGCCTGTGATGACTAAAATAATACAGGTTAAATCCCTACCACGGTCTTTGGATCACAGCCAGTCCTTCACAAATCAAGGCAGTTATTCAACTGGTAACCTGTGAACTGGTTGCAGGGTATCGGGGCTTCAATGTCAGTTTCCCTGGCAAAAATTCATGTCATTTATTTTTCTGTTTAAGGACCTCAGTTTACCCATCTGTGCAATGGAAGGGCAGTTCTGCCTCCTGAAAAGAACCCAGGCTTTGGGGGCAGACTTGCACCAGAAGGCTAGCTCTGCCCCTTATTGAGCAGTATGACCTTGGGCTCTGGAACCTCTGAGGGCTCCTTTCACAGGCCTCTAAACCCTGTGTGTACTCTTGACCACGTGTCCATAAGGGAAGAATGGTGGCCAGCATGTGGCAGGCTCCATTATCACTGAGAGTGAATAAAGGAGAGAAAGTGATAAAATTAAAGACAGCCACTTTATAGCTCTGCTATAAAAGACCATATGAACTAGCGAACACTCATTCTTGATTCTTTTCAGTCTCCATCTAAACTACCAAGTCCCCAGCACACGGGGATGAGGTAGAGAGGATGAAAAAGGGACTACAGCCTGAGCAGATTCAACTTGTCCTTCCTCCCCAGCATCAAAAGTCCTCAGATACTGTTAGTGCTGCTACTGCTGTTTACTTGCTAAGTCATGTCCGACTCTTTGCAACCCCATGGACTGTAGCCTGACAGGCTACTCTGTCCATGGAATTTCCCAGGCAAGACTGGAGTGGGTTGCCATTTCCTTCTCCAGGGAATGTTCCCAACCCAGGGATCCAGCCTGCATCTCTCTCTTAGGTAGACTGTTTACCACTGAGCCACATGGGATTCCCAGATACTGTTAGTGAGGGCTCCGTAAATAGTCTGTGGATGCACTCAATCATTTACTCAAACCTCACAGCAACTTTCTGGATAACAACTGTTGCACTGGGGAAGTTGAGGTACATGGCAGAAGTGCAGATTCGAACACAGATTTTCCTCCATAAGCTTCCACTCTGTCCACCTTGGCACACACAGGAGAACCCCACCCAGAGCTGAAGGTGCTCTGACTCGGCTCGCCTGGTCTCCCAACCCAGAGAGTACCAGCAGGAGCCCGTCTGGTTTCCTGGCCTGGACCTACTGCCAGCCAGCACCGGCCTCTGCCCCAAAGGACGTGCACACCCCTCCCTCACAAGCATCTGTAGGGGGAACGTGGTTCATTCAGTCACATAACCAAAGCATCCACGGAAACATACCAAACATGTATCCAAGGAGGTGTCCTTGGCTGAGTTGTCCCAGATCCCAGCTCCCTTGTGCCTGAGTGAGGGTGTACAATCCACACTCAGGTTTGGAGAGCAGGGTGGTTAATCACCCCCGATCTTGAGCTGCCCAAGAATCAGCAGGCTGTTCCAGTAGATTGAGATCCCACGTGTGCATCTGTGATCCTACGTGGGGCCTGGCTCTGTGACAGGTGAAATGTTTCCGGGAAATCTGGAACCAGAGAGTTGGAGTGCCGAGCCCCACGGTGGGGATGGATCTTGAAAACATTAAAGCCAGACACAAAAGAGTCACATATCGAATGACTCCATTCATAGGAAACGTTCGGGACAGGCACATGCACAGAGAAGGCAGTGTGGGGTTTCCAAGCACTGGAGAGGGACGTGGCAGTGAGTGATGCTAAATGAGCAGAGGCTGTCCCTCTAGGGCGGTGATGGTGTTGCGGCATTAAAGGGGATGCTTGCACGACCCTGAATGTGCTCAGGGCCACTGAACTGTACGCTTCAAGTTGTAACGTTGATGTTTCGTGAATTCTATCTAAGTTGAAAAGATATCATCTCCAATAGCACACACACTTGTACTAGGCAACTCACCTATCCAACAGCTCAGTAAACACTACTTCATTCTGAAAATAACTCATAATTTTATGTCTTAGCTCTGACGTCAAGGCTGCCTGCCCCTCCTGGATTCCACTCGCTGTGGTTTAGAATCCACAGATTAAGACTCCTTCTCCCATAGGACAGGGCTTTAAGAGTCTGACACCAGAGCTCATGTCCCAAGAACGTTTTCCTCGGAAGATGGCACGTGCTGGGATCGTTCAGCCCCAGACAAAAGAGTGGTGCTATCAACAACCCTTGCTCACTGCACCCTCAAGGTGTCTTCTGGACCAGCCGGGGCGGCCCCCTCCCTCCCTTGGACATGGCATCTAAGTGCACCACAGCCCCAGGGGCCACTGCCCATCCTTGGCTCAGTGTGGGGCTCTCCTGGACTTCAGCCTACTCGTCTTCGTCAGCTCCAGACAACACAGCCTGGGAGCAAGGTTCTGCACCTCTGCTCTGCAAGGACTGTGTGATGCTGGGTCAGCTACTTGATATCTTCTATAAAACAGGAAAAGACTGCCATCCTGCACCCACCAGGGTGGTGAGGAGTCACAGCACAGACACTCCAGCGTGTAAGTGCAGAGGCACTGACCGGCTTTTCAAGGATATAAGGGACATCCGTAGCCCAAAGGATGCCGCTGAAAATATTAACAGCAGCTCTCCTATGGGTTCTCCCATTAAATCTGCTCAACTTAACCATGTTACCTTCCTTCCCCATGCCTGCAGGCCTCCGGGAGCTAGTAACAGATGCTCTCAGTACACAGGAGAGTGAGCCATGGGTTTTACTAGAAATCAGTCAGGTTCAGAGACTCCAGAGGGAGGGGTCCAGCTTATCAACCTGCAAACCCAACCTCAGGGTGTGGACTGAAGGCTTGACTGGGGGACAGGGCAGATGTGAGAGGGCCTGGCAGGTGGGGTGAGGGAGAAGGTGGTGTAGGGAGCAAAGCATGGGTGGACGACATCCCCCCAAGTGTGAGGGCAGGGCTTTCACTCATCTTAAGGCAGCATGTTAATGTGATCATTTTAAATGTGTAGTGAAGGGCTTTCCGGAGCAGCCATGGAAAATATGCTGTTGAGACGCCCGCACTCAGACCCCAGAAGAAAGTGCTGAACACGCTCTGCTCAGTGCACACCTCCACTGGCCCTGTCTCCAGCCTCTGCTTCCCTTGAGTCATCATCCAGTCAATTCCTTGGGTGCTCATCCAGTACTCTTGTTCAAAGACAGACTAGGAGCACACATGCACTTTCTTATTAGAACTTGAACCTGGCTCCTCCAGACCTGGAAGAGCTCATTCTACCATATCCCCTTGCTGTGGATATTTGATCTCAAACTCCCTATTGATAGAAGAAGAATAGGAGCAAACTGATGATGCCAACTAAATAACAGAAGAATTGATGCCTTCGAACTGTGGTGTTGGAGAAGACTCTTGACAGTCCCTTGGACTGCAAGATCAAATCAGTCAATCCTAAAAGAAATCAACCCTGAATATTCATTGGAAGGACTGAGGCTAAAGCTAAAGCTCCAATACTCTGGCCACCTGATGCGAAGAGCTGACTCGTTAGAAAAGACCCTGATGCTGGGAAAGATTGAGGGCAGGAGGAGAAGGGGATGACAGAGGAAGAGATGGTTGGATGGCATCACCGACTCAATGGACATGAATCTGAGCAAACTCCAGGAGATAGTGAAGGACAGGGAGGGCTGGTGTGCTGCAGTTCACAGGGATCCCAAAGAGTCAGACACAACTTAGTGACTGAAAAACAATAACAAATAGAAGCAATAATAATATCTGTTTAAAGAAACACCCATTTAGGTCCTATCACATATCGTCATCTTAAGGAACCTGCATGTCTTTATTTCCCAGGGAACGTCCCAGATGACATCTACTGCCCTGGCAGAATTGTTAACAGGTCCTCACTCCGGCTCAGAAGTAACCAGATATGAATAAGACATTCTCTGGTCCATGGCAACCCCCTAAGAGATACCTCATGATCGCATGATCACTGCCCATTTACAAAAAATGCAATGGAGGCTCAGATAGATGATTATTTCAGCCAAGTGTCCGAGAAGGATTCAGTCTAGCTGGTCTGAAATAGAGGCTGAATGCTAATCTCTCCCCCAATACTTTTCTCTCAACATGAGTGGTTTTCAGATAGGACACCTAAAACCCCAGGGCAGGGGAGAACCCATTCTTAGAACTCATCAAGAGAATTCAAGGTAACTAAGTAGGTGGAACTCGAAGATTCTCCCACCCCTATTACCATCAGCAGATCAAACCTCTTCTCTGTTTTACAGAGGGTGAGGGAGGACTTTTGTAAGAGTTCCTTGCGGGGAAAGTTTATTATTTAAAAAACTGAACAAACTCCCCTCCCATCCAGGCTGCCACAAAACATTGAGCAGAGTTCCCTGTGCTATACAGTAGGGAGGGGAGTTTGGGGTTTTTCCAGTACTCATGTACGGATATGAGAATTGGACTATAAAGAAAGCTGAGGGCCAAAGAATTGATGCTTTGAACTGTGGTGTTGGAGAAGACTCTTGAGAGTCCCTTGGACTGCAAGGAGATCCAACCAGTCCATCCTAAAGGAAATCAGTCCTGAATATTCATTGAAAGGACTGAAGCTGAAACTCCAATACTTTGGCCACCTGATGCAGAGAACCAACTCATTGGAAAAGACCCTGATGCTGGGAAAGACTGAAGGCAGGAAGAGAAGGGGACAACAGAGGATGAGATGGTTGGATGGCATCACTGACGCAAAGGACATGAGTTTGAGTAAACTCCAGGAGTTGATGATGGACAGGGATGCCTGACACGCTGTGGTCCATGGGGTCACAGAGAGTTGGACACGACTAAACAACTGAACTAAACTGAACTGAACTGGGGAGTTTGGGCAAGAATGGATACATGTGTCTGTATGGCTTAGTCCCTTTGCTGTCCACCTGAAACTATCATATTATTAATCAGCTATATTGGAGAAGGTGATGGCACCCCACTCCAGTACTTTTGCCTGGAAAATCTCATGGACAGAGGAGCCTGGTAGGCTGCGGTCCATGGGGTCGAGAAGAGTCGGACACGACTGAGCGACTTCCCTTTCACTTTTCACTTCCATGCATTGGAGAAGGAAATGGCAACCCACTCCAGTGTTCTTGCCTGGAGAATCCCAGGGATGGGGGAGCCANTGGTAGGCTGCGGTCCATGGGGTCGAGAAGAGTCGGACACGACTGAGCGACTTCCCTTTCACTTTTCACTTCCATGCATTGGAGAAGGAAATGGCAACCCACTCCAGTGTTCTTGCCTGGAGAATCCCAGGAACGGGGGAGCCTGGTGAGCTGCCGTCTATGGGGTCACACAGAGTCGAACACGACTGAAGTGACTTAGCAGCTGCATACTCCAATACAAAGTAAAAAGCTTAATAAGATAAATCAATAAAAAATAAACAGAATTTCAATTTTGCTTATTGAGGGCCTGGAACAATGCTGGGCACACTGAGTCCCCAATAAAGGCTTACAAAACAAACAGATGAACTATAATCAATATCTTCCCAGGCTGATGGCTACTCTGAGCATGACTGACACAGACTTCACATTCATAGCAAAATTCACTACCAAAATATTCAAATCAGAATCATCCAATCCCAGCTGCAGAGGGTATCACATGGAAAAACAACAGAAGTCCAATTACAAAGGAATCCTTGAGGTCACCTGACCTTGCAGGTAAAAAGTATGCCCTTGGCAAGGTTATAAAGCAAAGCCAAGCCATGAACACATAATATTATCTGCTGAAACTACCTAGCAAACCACATACTTTTTATTTTCTTCTGAAAACTGGCCTTTAATCAGCATCCATCCTCTGTGACCCCCCAGTGCCTGGAAGTGCATCAATATATTTGTCCAGGGCATAGATAATTCCTCATTTGCTTGTCTCCCCCATCAGGCCAGAAGCCTCGGGGACTTGGTTTTTTCATATCTAATTCCTCAGGGGCTCTGAAGAGTACTTAGCACTGTGTAAAGATTCAATAAATATCAGATGGGTGGATGGAGGTTTGGGGCTTCCCAGGTGGCGTGAGAGGTAGAGAACCTGCCTGCCAGTGCAGGAGACATAAGAGACGAGGGTTCAATCCCTGTGCTGGGGAGATCCCCTGGAGGAGGGCATGGCAATCCACTCCAGTATTCTTTCTTGGAGAATCCCATGGACAGAGGAGTCTGGTGGGCTACAGTTCTTGGGTTGCACAGAGTCGGACACAACTGAGGCAATTTAGCATGCATGCATGGATGGCTGTTTGGGGTGAAAGATTTCCCCTGTGCTGGCTCTCTTTGGAATGTGGGTTCAGGTGTTCTGGCTGCATCACAAGACTTGGCAGGGATTCTGTGTGCCGTGCTGTGCTTAGTCACTCAGTCGTGTCCAACTCTTTGTGAGCCCATGACTGTGGCCCGCCAGGCTCCTCTGTGCCTGGGATTCTCCAGGCAAGAATACTGGAGTGGGTTGCCATGTCCTCCTCCAGGGGATCTTCCCAACACAGGGATTGAACCCAGGTCTCACACACTGCAGGCAGATTCTTTACCATCTGAGCCACCAGGGAAGCCCAAGAATACTGGAGTGGGTAGCCTATCCCTTCTCCAAGGGGTTAGTCCTGATCCAGGAATCGAACTGGGGTCTCCTGCATTGTAGGCGGATTCTTTACCAACTGAGCTACCAGGGAAGCTCAGGGTGGCATTCTGCTTGAGGGCGAAAGGAAGGCTGGTTAATGCTGAAGCCAGAGATATCACAGGTAGGTTGGGACTTGTAATGCTGAAGCTAGAGATATCACAGCTAGGATGGGACTCGAGGAGAACATGAGTGTCCCAGACCAGGAGACCACGCAGCCATTTACCCAGAGCCCGTCTAGAATGGCATGCTCCCTGTTATTAGTTCTGGAATGGCTGGGGAGCAGGATCCAGTGTGCAGGTGGTGGACCTGAAACCTGGTCATTTCCACAAGGCTGATGCGAATCCCTGGTTTATCCCAGGCTCACCTGCCACCCACCACCTCTGGATGGAAGTAGGAGGAAGGGAAGAAAGAGAGGAGGAGGACAGGGAGAGATGCATCAGGGAAAGTAGGTCAGACGCCTACTCTTCCAGCAGAACCCCAAACGTGGAGACGAAGCTTCCAACCCAAGGAATCCCCTCTGATTCCTTAGCAAGCCACTGCTCACCCCATGTTTAAACCCCCCAGATACAGGGAACTTCTATCTCACAAGGCCGCAATGGCCATCTCCCCCCACGGCTACTCAGTCCCGCTCCACACTTATGGGCAGAGACTTTCCCCTGGCTTTAGGCACCTCCCTATCCCACATTCTAAGTTGCCCTGGACATGGGTCCCTGTTCTAAGAAGGTTTGAGAAATGCTGTCTAAGGTGAAGAATTGAAACTCTGGCGGACTATGTGCAGTTTGCTGTCAAACGTCTGGTGAGTTTGCAGAAACTAAGCCATCAGCCGTGTCGAGACATTTCACAGTGCTGAGTGGGCAAGCTGGCGATTTAGGAAACTCACAAAATGTTTGAAGTCCAAAGAAAGACCTCTTAGTCCTCTAAGATTATCTAACAGAGCATATTTTTATAAAATTTTGAGCTTGGATACTCTTTTATATACGAAATGTTTGTTGGTGTTATATCAAAGGAGGTTTTCATGCTCACCCAAGCTTAGGAGAAACTGGGTTAGGGAGCTGTCAGGACTGCAGGACTTCTCAGAGCCTTTAATAAGACAATTCCCTCTGTGACAATCCAAGCAAATCTAGTACAAGGTATCCCTCTACCTTCCTTGATTGTGATAATCCTATTTTGTAGGTTATCACCTGGACTAATAGACTACAGTCCACTTCTTGAGAAAAGCTATTAAATAATATGATCGAATTCCCATTAAAGATAAGAAAATTCTCATTTACCAGCTCTGCAACCCGAGCACATCACGGACAATTTCAGAGCCTTGGCTGCTTCCTCTGATTTCCCACCTCCAGCTCCAGACAGAAGAGTAATAACTATAAAATCAGGAGCAAGCACATGGGAGCCCCATGGCACTCACATCACCCTTCTTCCCTGAGTGATAGCCACACACTTGCAAGGGACCCATCTGTTTACCAGCCCAGGCTCTGAGCCAAGTGTTGGTCCCAGAGACATCTTCACATCTATTTTCCCAGCCTTCAGCAAAAAGGAAGAAAAATGGCCTTTTAACCCCAGCTGACACAGTGCTGGGCCCTGGAAAGTCTAAGGAGGCCAGTCTTTCTAGTGAATGCAATGCTCTTTCCCTTCAGAGGCCATGACCAATTGTATTTCCTTTCTCAGGAGCTGGGTGATGAATGTGGCTGATGGACAAGAAGTATCACCTCTTGGTGACACATTTTAGGGGAAAGTGAACTCACCTCATCACTTTTGAGCACCGCCTGGCTTAGGTGGATCTTCACAGAAAGCAGAGCTCTGGGAAGCTAGCCTTGGTTTTCCTGGATGAGCTCTGTCTTTCACAGATATTTATATTGTTCACAGGCCAGTCAAGAGGCATATCAACAGTTATTGAGCGTTTACTATGTGTGTGTCCCTGGCATGAGTGTGTGTGTGTGTGTGTGTGTGTGTGTGTTAGGGAGAATTAGCAGAAGCTCTCCAAACAAAAGGGTTCTTGTGCACAGAGAAAAAGAAAGAACAGTCAAGGGTAAACTCCTAATTCACGGGGGTTTTAGGAGCCTGCAGACTCCGAATTACCTGGAACATTTCCTTTCAGACATAAACAACCTTTCCTGTGGGTGTGACACATACTGGATATTTCTGGTATTGTTCTAGGTCCTGTAAAGCCTGGACACTTACAGATCAGGGATCTATTATTTTATTTGGAAACAGAATTCACGTTCAAGAAGCAAACACGGTGGGAATGTAAATAGGTGTAGCCATTAGGGAAAACGGTATGGAGGTCCTTCAAAAATTAAATCCGGAGCTAATATGTTATCTAGCAATCCCACTGCAGAGTATTCCTATGAAAAGGATTGTGCTGCTATGAAAAGTAACCTTGCTTCACAGTATTACATAGAGATTATTTGATTTAAACCTTACAACAATTCAAAAAAGAACAGGACTTTTTATAACAATCCAAGAATGGGTTTTTTTACCCTGTTTTACAGGTGACAAAACTGGACACCAAATAGCAGAAGAGGCTTCCCAATGCCAGTGGAGAGCCAGGCTGGACCCTGTGCTCAGGACACAGTGACCCTGAAACACATCCCCCGTCAGCACATTCTACACACTCTTCCGCAGCTCTCTCTACCCATTCCTTTCCCGGAAGACAAAACCCCTCAACATCCATTCAGCCATTCTTTTTTTTTTTTAATTCCTGAGTTTTGACTAGCACGGGGCAGAAGTCCTCAACTGGAGGGAAAGGCCATTTTTTCTGGCAATATCTGGAGGCATTTTGGGCTCTTACAACTAGAGAGAGTCACTGGCATGTAGTGAGTAGAGGCCCGAGATGCAACTGACTTCAGTACAGTAGTATCAAGGTTGAGAAATTCTGGGTAGAGTGTATACAGTGAAAACTATAGGGAGTTCCCTGGTGATCGAGTGGCTAAGACTCCAGGCTCCCAATGCAGGGGGCTCAGGTTTGATCCCTGATCAGGGAACTGGATCCCGGATGCCTCATGTAAGACTTCGCATGCTGCAACTAAAGATCCCACATGCCGCAACTAAGACAGAGAAGCCAAATAAAACAATACATATTTTTTAAAAAGAAAATCATATGCCAAGAAAATTCTGCATTGTTTCATGTTTTTTTTTTTTTATATTAAACTAACCAATCTTCAAAATGGCATTATGAGATGAGTAAAAACTCTATTCTGTTTAAGTGGAGGAAATGGAAAGCTGAGAGTTGACTGCAGTTGCTCTGGATCATAGAATGGAGATTTACACCCTAAAGTCTAGCCTCAGGGGCGCACACACTCTAAACTGCCCTTCGTGGTAGAAGAAGACACTGCCTGCATTTTACTCTGGTGGTCGAAGTGGGAGGTTCCACAGCAGACACAGCAGAACCAAGGCCAGGATGACTGGGGTGTCGCCTGGTACAGCCACAGTGCCCACAGCATAGCTGGAGAAAGCAGAGCGCAATGGGGCTCCGGGCCCAGGAAGGGCTGAAGGGCCTCTGGGCTGATGTCCTCAGTGGCATAAGAGGATTGTGTTCCTGGGATGACTAAATATTGACTGCAAGAGTCTCTGTAGCAGGTAGCCTCTAAGATGGCCCTGGGAACCCCATTTTCCGGGATCCATGCCCTTGTGGATCCTCTTCCAAGACTACAAACATCCTGGTTCCACTCTGCTTGTCCTCTCCTGTTCTGCCAGATAAACCCGCCACAGGGTCGTAAGCTGCCCCACTGCAAGGGCCAGCCATAAAGGGACTGAGGGACATCCCCAGCCAACAGTCCATGGGACCCAGATCCTGCTAATGACCCTTTGAGTGAACCGGGCAGGGGACCATCCTTAAAAGGGCTGGAGCCCCGGACAGCACCTTAGTGGCACCTGGGTGAGAGACCTGGGCTAGACTACCCGGCTAAGCCATAACCACCCGTCTGACCCATGGGCACTGAGAGATAATACACGTTTGCTCTTTCAAGCTGATAGTCTTTGTGCTAATTTATTTCACAGCATAGAAAACAAATACAGCATGCCTATCAGATGCTTTCTGCAGGCTGTTTCAGACCCTCTTGGCCTCACCTGGCTCTGATTCCAGCCATCTCAGGGCAGACTGAACTGTTTGGGCTCTAATCACCTTCATGCATGTAGATGAAACCTGATCTCATCTTGCCTGATTCTTAAAAAAAAAAAAAAAAAAACTTTAATTTAATGAAGGACATGGAAAATCCATAGCTGTAATCAAACTCAGTAAGTAAACCCTGAAAACCTTGTCTACACAGACACGAACAAAAGAAGGATGCCTGCTTTTGCCACTTCTATTCAACATAGTACAGCAATTCCTAGCCAGAGCAATTAGGCAAGAAAAAAGAGATACGAAGGCATCCACATATGGAAGGACAGAGTAATATTTTCTGTTTGCAGATGTCATTATCTTGTATGTAGAAACCACTACAGTTCATCACACATATAAACACACACACATACACAAACAGCAGGATACACACATATTTTCAGAGCAATTAAATGCATATAGCAAGGTTGCAGATACAAATCAATGTGCAAAATCATTTCCGTTTTTATACACTAACAATGAGCAATGCAAAAAGGAATAAAATTCATAGGAGTAAATAGAACCAATGAGGCAAAACACCTGTATATACATATACATACATATACTCATACATATAAAGATACATATATACACAATACACATGTATACACACATACACATATGTACACACATACCACATATACACATACAAATAGATACATATGCACACATAGACACATACATGTATACACGCATGATGAGATAGATCTTTCTTCACCATGCCTGATTCTTACCACACCCCTGCCTCCTCCCACCTGCTTGACCTCATGCATGTCCAGTCTGGAAGCTCAGGGGAGTTACTTTGCTAGTGAACAAGCCTTGACCATGGGCAGGCAGGAACAGTGGATAAAAAGTCTCCTCTCTCCTGCCACTCAGGATGGGCATCAGAGATGCAATGTGAGCTGGCTCTCAAGTGAAGCTCTATGGTGCCCGAGGGAATGTGGAACCACTGTGGGTAGAGTTGGCTCCAGGCAGCCCCTGCACGGGCTGGCCCTCCTTCCTTGGAATCGCTCTCCCCAGAACTATGGGCACACGGGCCTTTGTCTCTAGTTCTGCTTTCCAGACCAGCTGGGCTGGGATAGACTATCTAGCACAGAGGGAGGCACAGTCAGTGGGAACCATTGAGCCTTCTCTCTCTGTGGCTGGGGGACCCCAACTGTGCTCCTCTGACTTTGAAAGTTTTACAAGTCCACAGCTTCTTATTTCATTCTCACGGCCTCCCGCCTTCCTGGGGCACAAAGCTGTTGGGCAATGAACAGGTTTTGCAATCACATTAATGAAGAGCTTCCTTCTTAACTCTCTTCTTCCTGCGTCCCCGCCTTCTTTCCACACCACGTCCCTGTCCTTCCTGCCTTGTTGATACTTCCCAGCTTAGGTTTCCTCCATCTCACCATCTGTTCATACTTCCAAGTCTTTGCTCATCTGTTCCCTCTGCTTCCCTCCCACCTTATGCTTAATTCTTTTAAGATTTTTTTCTTTTTTTGATGGACCATTTTTAAAGTCACTACTGAATTTGTTACGACATTGCTTCTGTTTTGTGTTTTGGTCTAGTTTGGCTCAAGGCATCTGGGATTTTAGCTCTCTGACCAGGGATCAAATTGGCATCACTTACATTGGAAAGTGGACTCTTAACCACTGGAACTCCAGGGAGTTCCTAGTTAATTCTTTCCTTAAATTTAATTTTTAACTTCAGGACAGGTAGCTTACAATATTGTGATGGTTTCTGCCATACCTCAACATGAATCAGCCATAGTATACATATGTTCCCTCCCTCGTAAGCCTCCCTTCCTCCTCCCTCCCACCTCCCTCCCCATCCCACCTTTCTAGGTTGTCACAGAGTACCAGCCTTGGGTTTCCTGCATCATACAGCAAATTCCCACTGGCTATTTTATATACGATAATGTACATGTTTCAATGCTACTCTCTCAAATCATCACACCTTCTCCCTCCCCCACTGTATCCAAAAATCTGATCTGTTTCTGTTGCTGCCCTTGGGTAGATTCCTCAGTACTATCTTTCTAGATTCCATATGCATGTGTTAATATATAACATTTGTCTTTCTCTTTCTGACTTACTTCACTCTGTATAATAGGCTCTAGGTTCATTCATCAAATTAGAACCAACTCAAAGGCACTCCTTTTACAGCTGAGTAATATCTCATCATGTATATGTATGACAACTTCTTTACCCATTCATCTGTCGATGGGCATCTAGGTTGCTTCCAAGTCCCAACTACTGTAAATAGTGCTGCAGTGAACACTGGGGTACATGTGCCTTTTTCAATTATGGTTTCCTCAGGGTATATGCCCAATAGTGGAATCACTGGGTCATATCAGTTTTATTCCTAGTTTTTTCTTTATTCATTTTTTAAATATTCCTAGTTTTTAAAGGAATCTCCATACTATTCTCCTTAGCGGCTGTACCATTTTCTCCACGTCCTCTCGAGTATTTATTGTTTGCACACCTTTTGATGATGTCCATGCTGATCAGTGTGAGATGATACCTCACTATAGTTTTGATTTGCATTTCTCTAGTAATGAGCGACATTCAGCATCTTTTCATGTGTTGATTAGCTATCTGTATGTCTTCTTTGGAGAAATATCTGTTGAAGGCTTCTGCTCACTTTTTGATAAGGTTCTTTGCTTTTCTAGTACTGAGCTTCATTAGCTGCTTAAATATTTTGGAGATTAGTCCTCTGACAGTTGTCTAATTTGCTATTATTTTCTCTCATTCTGAGGGTTGTCTTGACACCTTGCTTATAGTTTCCTCTAGCTAATTAAGCATTCTTTTTTTTAAATTTTTGTTTTATATGGAGTACCATTCTTTAACAACGTTGTATTCAGGTGAACAACAAGGGTTGTACATGTATATGTATCTATTCCTTTTCAAGTGCTTTCCCCAATTAACTTATTACAGAATGTTGAGCAGAGTTCCCTGTACCATACACTTGCTCCTTATTTTTAACAACCCATGTGAAAGGGCATTCTATCCTGTAATCTAGGACATCTGCCCCAAAGACCCTTGTTCAGTCTAAACATCTTTTCTTCTAGATCTTGGAAGAACCTCAAGCATTTGTCTGCCTTAAAATTATTCATTTTTCTCCAAAAATGCCACAAACTCAACTGGGAGAAGGATGAAATCTTCTCTCATCTAGCTTTTGAGTATGTCATGCGTGTGTGCTAAGCTGCTTCAGTTGTGTCCTACACTGTGCGACCCTATGGATTATAGCCCCACAGGCTCCTCTGACCACGAGGATTCTCCAGGCCAGAATACTGGATCTCCTTCTCCAGGGGATCTTCCGAACGCAGGGATTAAACCTGTGGCAACGCTGTCTATCTATCTGTCTGAGTTTTCTGGCTGCCCCTGGACCAGTGATGGCTGATAAATATTATGGTTTTCTGATTGATCTTGGGGTCCATCTGTGATATTTCTTTGTGCCAAAAAAAAAANGGGATCTTCCGAACGCAGGGATTAAACCCGTGGCAACGCTGTCTATCTATCTGTCTGAGTTTTCTGGCTGCCCCTGGACCAGTGATGGCTGATAAATATTATGGTTTTCTGATTGATCTTGGGGTCCATCTGTGATATTTCTTTGTGCCAAAAAAAAAAAGTGGTTCAGTTTGATAAATGAACACTGAAATGCTTTATCCGTGATTTCTGTAAATAAAAGAGCACAATTGAAAAAAAAAAAAACAACTGTGCCTCTTACGTCTCTTGCACTGGCAGGCCGGCTCTTTACCACTAGGACCACCTGGGGCGCCCTCGCCTATGCTACTCAGTTCAGTTCAGGTCAGTCGCTCAGTCGTGTCTGACTTTTGTGAGCCATGAATCGCAGCATGCCAGGCCTCCCTGTCCATCACCAACTCCCGGAGTTCACTCAAACTCACTTCCATCGAGTAGGTGATGCCATCCAGCCATCTCATCCTCTGTCGACCCCTTCTCCTCCTGCCCCTAATCCCTCCCAGCATCAGAGTCTTTTCCAATGAGTCAACTCTTCGCACGAGGTGGCCAAAATATTGGAGTTTCAGCTTTAGCATCAGTCCTTCCAGTGAACACCCAGGGCTGATCTCCTTTAGGATGGACTGGTTGGATCTCCTTGCAGTCCAAGGGACTCTCAAGAGTCTTCTCCAACATCACAGTTCAAAAGCATCAATTCTTCAGCACTCAGCTTTCTTCACAGTCCAACTCTCACATCCATACATGACCACCGGAAAAACCATAGCCTTGACTATGCGGACCTTGGTTGGCAAAGCAATGTCTCTGCTTTTCAACATGCTATCTAGGTTGGTGATAACTTTCCTTCCAAGGAGTAAGCGTCTTTTAATTTCATGGCTGCAATCACCATCTGCAGTGATTTTGGAGCCCCCAAAAATACAGTCGGACACGGTTTCCACTGTTTCCCCATCTATTTCCCATGCAGTGATGGGACCAGATGCCATGATCTTCGTTTTCTGAATGTTGAGCTTT
>SJYV01053817.1:268902-293075 GCA_006410875.1 Neotragus pygmaeus
CTCTTGCTTTTCTGATGATCCAGCAGATGTTGGCAATTTGATCTCTTGCTCCTCTGCCTTTTCTAAAATCAGCTTGAACATCTGAATGTTCATGGTTCACGTATTCCTGAAGCCTGGCTTGGAAAATTTTGAGCATTGCTTTACTAGTGTGTGGGATGAGTGCAATTGTGCAGTAGTTTGAGCATTCTTTGGCATTGCCTTTTTTTGGGATTGGAATGAAAATTGACCTTTTCCAGTCCTGTGGCCACTGTTGAGTTTTCCAAATTTGCTGGCATATTGAGTACAGCACTTTCACAGCATCATCTTTCAGGATTTGAGATAGCTCAACTGGGACTATGTCACTACTCTTTATTAAATAAATGATAAATAGGATAAAGAAAGAATGGCAAAAGACACTTTTCTCTTGAACACTGCTAACAATTTCAATGTAAATCTGCAAGCTGCTCATTTCTGTGTTCAAAGAGAAGTGTTGGAATAAAAGCACATATTCTTTCTACCAATTCTTTGCTTTGAGCCTACAATTTGACAGGCCCCTTTGCAACTTTCCAGCAAAGCCAACAATGTGGCCTTCTTCATGCATTTGATACCTTGTGAGAAGACACAATAAAACACATAGCAATTCAGGGGAGAAGGTAACAAGTGCTTTTCACCTCCCTGTTTACCTTGGCTAAGCCAAAAACCCTTACCTCTCAACACCTCACCTCCTGTATTTCCAAAAGCAAGAACATGAAAAATCCAAACTTCTACAGCCTGAGAACTGTGTCTATAGATCAATGACTTTAAATCAAGATCCTGAGGAACTGTTGGGATAACTTAATAATTCAAGCCACTTAAAATTCCTTGGTGGCGGTTGGGGTGGGGGGGACTTCCCTGGTGTCCAGTGGTTAAGACTCTACCCTCCCAATGCAAGGGGAGCTCGGGTTCAATCCATGCTTGGGGAACCAGATCCCACCTGCTGCAATTGAGATTCCACATGTGGCAACACAGATCCTGTGAGCTGCAACTAAGCCCTGGAGCAGCCAATTTTTTTTTTTTTAATCCCTTGGGTCACACACACATGCACGCATATGCACACACACACACGCACCACAAAATGGGAAGCTCATTAACACTTGGGACAGCTCATTCAGTTTCCACCTAAGTAATGAACACACAGGATTTTCAATTTGTCTGTGTAAGGATGTGACCTGTGACAAGTCACCTACCCACTAACCCTCAGTTTCTTCATCTATAAAATCAAAACCATAATGGGCCAGCATGGCATGGCTCCCCCACAAGGGGTGGAAGTGATGATTACAGGAAATAATACGAACGGAGTAAAATTCTGAATATAAAGAGCTTCCCTCTTCCATGCAGACGACTGTCCCAGCACTGTCTTTCATTTTGGGCCACTGGGCATCCAGCATTCCCCAGTCCCAGAAGAGAGATGGTGCATTTAAATTGCAGACACAGAAAGATAAAATTGGGTCCCTGATTTTAAGTTTCAAAACTGACTTTTGAATGTAATGAGAAAGGCCAAAATTTGATAGCAAATATTTTGGAGTTTCAGAAGTCTAGGAATTCCCGCCTGAATAGTAGCTTTAGAACATTACAGTGTAATCTATTCTTCCCCTTCTTCAAACTAGAAACTACCAATGTTTGGCTGGAACAGGGCAATTTGAGAGTTGAAAGGAGAAAAGATGGCACATTCCCTTTAAGAGGCTCCATGCTCCTCTCCACCTGCAAACTCGGCCAGGTGTCCCTACTTACAGAGACAATGAGTCTCCCCTGATGACCTGGAAGAACCTCTGTGCAGACTGCCCCTGTATCTGCTCATCCTGGATCAGGCTGGGGGATGCAGCAAGTCCTCAGTGTTTTCCAGGCAGCAACAGGTGTCCTAGAAAAAGGACCTTAAAGTCTTCATGGAGCCAGACATGGAAGGAAGCCCTGGGCTAAGAGCTGAGAGGTTAAGACTAAGGCTCCTGTAAGAAGATACAAAATTCAAATGATGCTGATGAGGGCAGATAATAATCAAGGATTAAACAATTCCATCTCCCAACCTCCACCCTCACCTCCAATATTGTGACTTTCTGCAAGCCCAAGAACTTGGCTTCAACCTCACAGAAGAGTAAGGAGAGCTTCTGGACTCTATGGCTGCTATTTTATAACCTGGAGATTAGAATAGAAATGAAGTTCAATGTCAGAAAAAGAGCTCCATCCCTTGTAAACCTGGGTGGGTGAGCTATGTCACCTGAGCTAAGGGCCTCGCACAGTGTCTGATCTGGGGCAGGTCTAAACTAAGTAGCAGTTTCTTCCCCAGGCTGTTGAACTGACCCTGACCTTCCTGCAAAGCTCTACAGTTTAGCTGTCTGTGGTGACAATGACAAAGGATTTAATCACAGAATTTTTGCCTGGTGGGGAAATTGCCAGGCTGCCTCCCTCAATATAGAATTTGGCACTGAAACCGTGGCAGGTTAAGAGACACCCCAGGACACAGCAAAGAAGCAGCAGAAATCGGGTCGCGACAGGTCTCTGATTCATGACAGGGTCCCTTCCACTTTCCATGAAGCTTCCCAAAGAGCAAAGCTGAATAGGCCTTTGTAGGAGATCATCAGTGATTTAAATGGCTGAAGATAGAAGGTCAAGATGCAGTTAATTAGTATAGAGAGCCAATTAAGAGGACATTGTCTCAAGGGGAATCCTTTACTCTCTGGAGTCTAAGAATGAACGGCAGTGATATAGTAACTTACTCTAATAATCCCTCAGCTCCCCTTGGGCCCAACCCCTGAAAAATAGTTTTATCCACTTCCTCTGTCAAACATCTCCACTGGCTTCCCAATGTCTGGAGACTAAAGTCCATCCCTTTGGCATAGCACACAAGGCCGTCCTTGATCTGGCTTGAAGGTACTTTTTAGCTTCATCTCTCACCCTAGCCTTCCAGGCAACCTCCTCTCCAACTCTTTGACACTTCCTGAGCTATACATCACACTGCATTTTACAAATATTATTTCTTAGGTAGTTATTCAAAGTGTCCTTATGCACAGATATTGTGTAACCTTGGTGGCTCAGAGGTTAAAGCATCTGCCTCTAATGCGGGAGACCTGGGTTCGATCCCTGGGTTGGGAAGATCCCCTGGAGAAGGAAATGGCAACCCACTCTAGTACTCTTGCCTGGAAAATCCCATGGACGGAGGAGCCTGGTGGGCTACAGTCCATGGGGTCACAAAGAGTCGGACATGACTGAGCGACTCCACTTCACAAGACTCAGTTAGCCATAGTTTGTTTACTCTGCTGATTTGCCTCTTACTTTACAACAAGACCATCACAAATGCATCCCAAAGCTATGTAGAGCCAAACACGTGGTCATCACTATCTTACTAAATCTCAAAATTACACACTCTAAGTATCACCATTAATAACAAGATCTGTCACTAAGTGAGTGATCAGTCTTTGCCAGGAGTTCTTCCAAATACTTCATATTCATGGACTACTTGACCCTTACAATGACCTTGGAGGTGGGGGTTATTAACCTAATGTTTAGCTGGAAAAGACTCACAGATGGCAAGTCATTTGACCAAAGTTCAAGTGGAATAAATGAAAAATGTAACTGGGTCCCAAAGCACATACTTTTAGGCACTGTATTTCAGTCATAAGCACTTACTTGGAAGCATTGAGTGTAACTGGGAGATCAAGGATCACTCTGAGTAGGCTCCATGTAAATGAGATGTGGCTGTGGAGGGAGATGAGACAGAGCCCACTCCTGTATCCATAAAACTATTGAGAGGGAAGGCAGGTGTTCTCCTGACAGTGACCATATTAGAATGTCCATTGTTCAGAAGGACTCCACTCATTGGCTTCATTGAGCATTCCATTCGGAATGGCTCTAGTGCGATGGAGATGAAACGGGCCACTAAGCCTTCTTAATGCATTCTCTTCAGAGCACAGGATTAGCATCCTCCAGGCTTGGCTTTCCATCCTGGTTTCACCTTTTTGAATAAGAACCTTATTTGAACCCTGAGCTTTCACATGAGCTTCGGTGAACAGCTGGTCTGGTAGGCACTGTCCTTGGTGCTGAAGCCATACAAACGAGGTTTAGTTCATGGCATCCAAGAGTTTACAGGAGCTGGAGAATTTTAGTACAATTTGGTAAGCACACACAAAAGGAACATATGCCTTGAACTATACATCAACACACTGCACCAAATGACTAGTAATCAAATATAAAGGTGCTTAACTTCACTTACAAACACGAATTAAACATTGTAATATGATATTAGTTCACGCTGACCAGATGGCCAAATGAAAAAGGCAGATGAAGCCAAGTGTAAGAGGATGTGAAAGTGTCAGTCACTCAGTCATTTCTGACTCTTTGTGACCCCATGGACTGCAGCCCACCAGCCTCCTCTGTCCATGGAATTTCCCAGTCAAAAATACTGGAATGGGTTGCCATTCCCTTCTCCAGGGGATCTTCCTGACCCAAGGATCCAACCTGGGTCTCCTGTATTGCAGGCAGACTCTTTATCATCTGAGCCACCAGGAAAGCCCAATCATCAGATGTAAGGATGCTTAACTTAATTTACAATCTTACAAACACAAATTAAAAATTGTAATATGATATTAGTTCACACTGACCAGACGGCCAAAATGAAAAAGGCAGATGATGCCAAGCGTAAGAGGATGTGAAATAAATGAAATTTCTTTGTACAGATGGGGCTAGTGTAAATTGATATGACCACTTTGAAAACCTACGTAGCAGTATCTACAAAAACTAAACATGCACATACCCTATAATCTAAACTAGCTATGCCAGTCTTAGCAATATATTCAATGGAAATGCATGCTCATATATATTAAAAGGCATGGACACAAACATTATCATTACCTATAATACTTCAATACTGGAAATTATACAAATCTTAGTAGAATGAGTAAATTAAATGAGGTATATTTATACTTTAGACACTAAATGGTAAAATACAACTATAAGCAGGAATATGGATGGATTACATAGTCATGTTTGAACAAAAGAAGCCAAATGAAAAAGAATGCATACTGTATGATCCTATTAATACAACCTATGGTGTCAGAAGTCAGGACAGTATGTTCTTAGCAGTGGTTTTCAGTACCCAAAGGGAATCAGGCAGAGTGTATATGATGCCTGTTTGTTTGATATAGATGCTGGTTAAACTGAATTTCTGAGTTTGGGAAAATCCATTGAGATATACAAATAAGCATTATTTCAATCATTTTTACATTTTCTTCCACAATATTAATATATTGCAATATGCCTTTTAAATTTTTTTTCAAAAGGCTCATGTTTTATCCTGAAACAAAAACACATTCATATCCATTGAGTTAGTGATGCTATCTAACCATCTCATCCTCTGTCATCCCCTTCTCCTCTTGCCTTCAGTCTTTCCCATATCATGGTCTTTTCCAGTGAGTCAGCTCTTTGCATCAGATGGCCAAAGTACTGGACATTCAGCTTCAGCATCAGTCCTTCCAATGACTATTCAGGATTGATTTCCTTTAGGATTAACTGGTTTGATCTCCTTACAATCCAAGGGACTTTCAAGAGTCTTCTCTAGCACCACAATTCCAAAGCATCAATTCATTGGCACTCAGTCTTCCTTATGGTCCAACTGGGGATTCAATAACAAATAGCTAATAAGGTCATGGCTTTCCTTGTGGCTGAAACAGTAAAGAATCTGCCTGCAATGCTGGAGACCTGAGTTCAATCCCTGGGTCAGGAAGATGCCCTGGAGAAGGGCGTGGCAACCCACTCCAGTATTCTTGGCTGGAGAATTCTGTGGACGGAGGAGCCTGGCGGCTACAGTCCATGAGGTCGCCAAGAGTCGGACACAACTAAGTGACTAACACTTTCACATTTTCACTTTCAAAGAGGTTATACCTTCCTCTTAAATTGTCAATATTTTTATATTTACTTTTGTTCCTATTACAGATGCAAACTTCTATTCATCCTTCAAAACCTAACTTAAACATCTCATTCCCTCAGAAGTCTTCCCTGATCTCATACTCCCTTATTCCATTCAGCGAACTGTCCCTGAGTGCCTACTGTGTAGATGTCACCAGCCCAGCTCCCAAGAATTCCATGGTGAGTAAAATGCCCTGTCCTTCCAGTGCTCACATTGTTGAGGCAGGACTCACGTGCACAGCTCTCAAATGCAATTTCCAGCTGTCGTAAATGCTATGAATGAACAATGCACACAGCTTTAAAACAGGGAGCATCAGGGCCAGTCTTGGAGGTCAGGGAAGACTTCCTCAGGCAGAGTTAATTAACCTGGTACCATCTGGACCTTCTGTGTTTGCACTTTCTTCACTGCACTGTAATTCATTTCTATCTGTCTCTACTATCGTCTATGAGCAACGCAAGGTCTGGACTGTGCCTTATTCATGCCTTGATTTCATGTCTGAGGAAACTTGGGTGGCCTCTTATAGGCAGTCAATAGATCTCTCCTGAATTGACTTGTATGATCATCACCATTATTCCTGCTCTCCTTGTGGCTGCCACCATTACTGGAGAAAAATGTAGGAAGCATCTAACTGAGCACAGACCCTGTGTGATGAACTCTATATTAACCATAACTTCTTGGCAGCTAAAGGAAGAAAACAGCCATTTGCTGATGATAAAAGAGAAGAGGAAGCTGAGGAACTCGGACTGCTTCTTTGGAATGTTCATTTGTTTTCAGCCCTTCCTCTCGAGTTCCTTGTAGCACTGGCACAAACTTGCATGGGGACAGCTTCCCCCATGGATGACTATTGGCAAATCCCATATCATGATTGTGGTTTGCAAAAAGCCTGGCTAAAATCTCTGCTTACAAGGAGGACAGCAAACAGAGGTGGCATCCGGACCAGAGCAGAGATCAAAGAAACTGTCCTGGCATGAAACAAAATCTGCTCTTAAGCACTTTAAATATTATAGCTGGATTTATATATATATACACCTGAAAGGCCCCTTTCAGAAATCCTCCCCCATCATAAAAGGACAAAGGCACTGACTGAGACCTGGGAAGATCAATTCCAGGACATGAGCAAGCAAAGGGCAAAACTGTGTCTTAGGTCCTAGCTTTGAGGGTTTTATATGCAAGAATCCCCCCACTGTGCCTGGTTATTTTAATATTTTTCCTTGTACTTTGTAACATATCCCATGCATCTTTTAAAAAAATTGTGGTAAAATCATTTAACATGAGATCTACCATCTTAACAAAATTTTAAGTGTACAATACAATACTGTGAACTATAGCCATGACGTTATACAGCTGGTATCTAGAATCTACTTAATCTTGTATAACTGAAATTTTATATCCATTGCACCCAAAATATGAAATTCTAGCTAAGAGAGCACCTTCTAGAGAGGAAAGTTTACAGAGATGGCAAAGTCAGTATTTTCACTGTTTTCATTTAATCCTTTCAACATCTCTGCAGCCCTATCCTCCCCTGGCCAACTTTCATATGCACCTGACTTGGCTCCTGTGGTTTCTAATTCCATCTGTGCTGATATGAGCAGCCACCACTTACCGATCACCCATGAGCCACACACACCCAGACACTTGACATACACCACTTCTCATGCTAGGATGGACACTGAAAGGGCATTTACATGTACCTTGGATATCCTCTGACGCATAACAAGACAACCCTGAAACTCACTGACTTAAGCAACAGTGCTATTGTCAGTTCCCAATTCCCTGGGTCAGAAATTTGATCAGACCTCAGCTTCCTGACCCTACATCCAGCCTGGGGGCTCTGAGTCGTGGCTGGGATGTGCAAAATGACACTTGGCTTGACTGTCCTGAGGGGCAATCAGAGTTCACGTTGGTGCTGGTCTCCATGAGAGAACAATCTGGAAGGTGAGAGTAGAAGCTGCAAGCTTCTTAAGGCCCAGGCTTGGAAGATAAAGGACAGCACTTCAGTCACATCCTACTTGTCAAGCCAGGTGAGACGGCTGACCCAGGTATAAAGGAAGGAGAAAGAATTTCTGTCTCCACGGGGAAGAGCGAGGTCACCTTGCAAAGGGAGGGATATGTCATTACAGACATCCTTGGACATGAAATCTACCAGAATATAATGGTTAGGGCTGTGTTCCTTGGAGTCAGACATGTCAGCTCTGCCATTGCTGTGTGTCTATGAACACGTTATTTCTCCTTTCTGAGCCTCAGTTTTTGTTTTTTGTTTTTTTCCCACCTCTAAAATGGGAATAACAGCAGCTATCTCATAAGATTCCCTAAGGGAATAGATAAAATAATAAATGAAATGCACTTAATACTCAAAAAATTTCCTAAGGGAGCAGACAAAGTAACACATAAAATGAGCTCAACACTAGGCCCCATGCAGAGCAAGACTCTAAACAGTTACTGATGCTAAAGGGACCATGCAATTTATCATCCAATTTGGGGTAGTTTTGAGAAAGGGGGAGAGGGCTGCTTTGTGTAATCACGTTGTATCAACAAGTATCCACTGAGGTTTATATTTATAGAAACCTCCAGGTTTATATTCACCTCCAGCTACTATTATCATTCACCTTTCAGAAAGGAGGAAATCAAACTGAAATTCAAAGAGATGAATAAGCTGGCCCAAGTTTATGTGCTTGCTTGCACTCTCCCACATGCACTCATGGAACTCCCCTTCTGTGCCGGGTGTTGAACAAGAGAATACACATCCCCGTCACCACAGAATTTATCTTCTAGGGACAGAGATGGGATTACCAAAAAAGTAAATAATCCGTTTGCAGTAATACTGGCATCTATGGAAATGAGTCAGGGTAAAGGGAGAGAAAATGCGTTTGTGGCATGGCTTCACCGGAAAGGAACAGACAGTCCTGATTCAATGATTAAACCCACATTGGCTCACAGGTCTGTCCGGGTATCCCTTTTCATGAGAGTTTTGCTGGAACACAGCCATACCCTCTTGTTTGCATATTCTCATGGCTGCCTCACGGTGCAACTGCAGTACCAAATACTTTAACAAGTCACAAGCCTGCAACTCATAACAGATCTATCTCTGGCTTAAACAACACAGAAACATAACAAATGAATACTCACCCCACCCCCGCTCCCCACACACACAGTAAGTGAAGAGTCAGAGGAAAATGACGTCATGCCCCGGGCCCCTGCTGTCCTGAGGTTCTCAGGCTCGGCCCATCTTTTCATTCTGTGGCTTTCAGGTTATAGTTTTATCCAAGCCTGAAGCCTTTCAGGTTTGCAAAGTGGCTACAGTTATTCCACATATTGACATAGCATCAATATCAGAAGGAGGAGAGACGTCTCCTAAAACTGTCTCTTTGGGGAGAGAAAAAACAGTCCTTCCCAGAGGTCCCCATGATCCCCAGGCCTCACTGTCCAGGACTGAGTCACATGCCCTTCCCTAAACCAGCCACTGGAAGGAAAGGAGGCTAAATGGGCAGATACCCATCAGGAGAATCCCTAGGATGAGCAGGAGGACTCCTCTCTCCTAAATCACATTTCAGAGAGGTACACGCGTGAAGAACTGGGGGCCACAGAGGAAAGAACTAGACACCAACAGCATCTGACATGAAGAGCGATTGCAGTGGGCAAAAGGGTCAAAGATTCCTTTACAAAGGGAGTTCAGTGAAGGACTCAGGATATGACATCCCAACACAGACCTGGATGATAAAAAAAAGCAGCAGCTCTTCAAAAGATTGTATGAAAGAGCTCCCCAGGTACAAGGACTGCTGGTTAGGAGCGGGGCTGGTATTCAGAGCCCCTCTCTGCATTCAAACCAGTGTGGCCCTCACCACTCCAAGCTGCCTGTTGAATTTGTCCTTGGTTCTTCACCAGCTGTCACTTATCTCATGGTCTTCCTTAAGGTCTTCGGTTACATCCTCTGGAGCAGATATGTCCCCCTGTCTCATTCAACCTGTACTGCCCAACGATTCTTGGAACTTTTCTCATTCTCTTTGGTATACACGAATTAGCTCAGCCTTCTCTTCTCCTATTGCGAGGTAAGGTCCTGAAGGTCAGTGGCCAATTGTGACTCAGACTCATAGCGACTCTGACAGCACTGAACAGTGTGGGCACACAGCACAGAAGCAGAGCGGGACTCTACAGTCCTTCCCTGACCATGCCCTCCACCTGCCTTTTGCAGTGGAAAAGCTTTAGCCAAAGAATAAGTTTAATTAGAGAAGTGAGAACACGCAGAAGCAAAGAAACGCAGTAGAACAGGACAAAATAATAACAGTTTCATCAGTAAACAAAGTCAAATTCCTTCTCCAGGGCTATACCTAATATTCTGAGCCACATCCTGTGAGCTGCCTTGTAGATACCAAAACCCACACCAGGTGGAGGAAGTTAACTGCCTGATGACCAGACCGTAGCCTTGACTTAAGCTGCCACAATTCTGAGAACTGGCCTCAAAGAAATGAGAACAAACCAACCCTGAAACTGAAAACTGTACTGAAAACAATCAAGATGATGCGGGTCAGATCCACTGCATGACCAATTTCAAGATGACTCAGAGCTGATTGTGCCATTTCTACATGTAGCCTCCTCCTTCTGCCTATAAAGCCTCTTGCTTCTTGACTGGTGGTGAAGCGTGGGGGAAGCCGGCCCCTGGACAAGCGTCTGTCCTCTCCCCACTGCCCACTCCCATGGTTAGCATCCAAAATAAAGCCAACTCTCCTTTCCAGCAACCTGGCCTCCTCACTGGCTTCCAAGCAAATGAGCAACTGGAGCCTGCTTTTGGTCGCAGTGTGCATGGTCTTGGTGAGTGAACCTGTCTTGTATTAGACACAGTATAGATCTGTGCTGCTATCTGCTTCACTCCCTTGGGGTTGAAGGAGTCCCACAAGAACCTGATTTTCTTGCAACAGTCTAGGTCCTCAATCATCGACAGAGGAATGGATAAAGACGATGTGGTTCGTACATACAATGGAATATTACTCAGCTGTAATAAGGAATGAAACTGGGTCATGATGTGGATGAGCCTAGAGTCTGAATACAGAGTCACGATAATCAGAAAGAAAAGAGCAAATATCACATATTAATGCATATATGTGGAATCTAGAAAAATGGTACAGATGAACCTATCTGCAAGGCAGGAAGAGAGACACAGGTGTAGAAAATGGACATGTGGGCACAGTGGGGGAAGGAGGGGTGAGATGAGTTGGAGGGTCAGGATTGAGGCTTGTATATTACCACGTATAAAACAGAGAGCTAGTGGGAAGCAGCTCAGCTCGGTGCTCTGTGATGACCTGGATGTGTGGGATGGAGGTGGGAGGGAGGTCCAAGAGGGAAGGGATATATGTACACATAGAGTTGATTCCCTCAGGTAGGAAATGGCAACCCACCCCAGTATTCTTGCCTGGAAAATTCCATGGACAGAGGAACCTGGCAGGCTATAGGGGTCACAAAGAGTCAGACACAACTGAACATGCAGGCATAGCTGATCCGGGTCATTGTACAGCAGAAACTAACACAACGTTGTAAAGCAATCATACCTTCTATGCATAAAAAGGCACACAGAAGAGAAGACAAAGGCATGGTGTCCATTCAAGCATCGGTTCCTAGAAGACTCCGACGGGAAAACGCAAAGTCAGAAGAGGAGGCAGGGAAGTCATGTGCAGTATACAGCCAGCAAAGGGAGGAGAGGCACATGAAGGGCCTCAAAAAGCATAATAAAATTAGGTCTGATTTTTCCAGCAATACAAAGCCACTGAGGAGCAAACAAAATTGACTGATTACCTATTGTATTTCAGGAACAGTGCAAGCTATTTTACACACGTTTCATCCTCATCAAAGAGACCGCTAAATGAATGTCATTTCTGTTTCATAGATGATGAAATTCATGCTCGGCAAGGCGAGGCGGCTGAGGGTCACATGGTGAGAAAATGACTGATGCCCGAGTCTGTGACCTTTCTTCTCAGCCACACAGTTAACCGATGCTTTAAGAATTCACTTTGGCAAGAAGAGAGAGAACAGGTATGCTGGAGAGGGGCAGATACAACAAATGGGGACACCCATTAGGAGTTGCTGCGATAATCCACAGCAGAGAAAATGAAGCCCTGCTCTGGGCATCATTAGTAGAAATCAATCATACTTGGAAGCTCAGTGGGTGAAGAAAAGGAAGCCGCTGCAGATAATACAAGTGCACCCACCTTGTGGAGGTGGGTTGCAAGGGAACAGCAGTCTCTCCTGCCCTTGTCCCTGTGACTAAGTCAAAACATGGGCAAAACTGCCCTCGGGATTCTTTGCTCTAACTCTGGGTCCACGTTCTAAGCTTGGACGAGCTTTAGTCACAAGGACGAAATATTATTAGTTTAGCTGTGTTTTAGCTCCAGCTTTCTCTATGAATCATGTGTGCATGAATCATAATCACCACTCTTCATATTTTAGAAGCAAATGCATAATTTTTCTTACCCAAGGGAAAAAAAATCAATTGCTGCCTAAATATGAATCTAATGTTGTTTCTGCAGCTCTTGAATTTTTTTTCAATTCTGAACCTTCATTTTCTTTGGAAGGGAGGATAATCAGGAAAGCTAAGGAAAAAGAAAACAAAAAATGACATGTATTGAGTATCTGCCCTGTATTAGACTTTCCAAAGCCACAGTGGATATAAATGGTTCCATTTTATAGATGAGGTGATAAAGCAATGTGTTGGCCCAGCATCGCACACCTAGTAAGAAGCAGCAGCAGATTAGGATCCATTTACAAACTGCAGGCACCAAATCCTACACTTCAAAGCTCCTGCCCACCTCACCGGTCACAGCATAAAAAAAGGATGTCAGAGTGACCCCGTGACATGGTTCCTTTGGGAAGTGACGTTCAAAGCTCTTTTTAACGTGGCTGTGACATTTCTTATCTAGTCTCACTTTGCTGTCGTTCAGTAGCTAAGTCGTATCTGGCTCTTTACGACCCCATGGACAGAAGCCCACCAGACTCCTCTGTCTGTGGGATTCTCCAGGCAAGAATCCTGGCATGGGTTGCCCTTTCCTTCTCCAGGGGATCTTCCTGACCCAGGGACTGAACCTGCATCTCTTGCAATGGCAGGCAGGTTCTCCACCACCGAGCAACCAAAGAGGCCCAGCTATCATCTCAGGACTCGTATTAACAGCTGAGAAGCAAATCAGCTCAGAGCCTCTTAACTGTGCATGAATTGTAGACACCAGCCAAGCCTGGTTCTCAGAGTTCATGTGAAATATATGGTTCAAGTAAGGACATTATTACCCAAGAGTGGCTGCAGTCAGCCTGGCCATCTCTCAGCTCCAGGACGAGCCCTGAGCAGCCCCACCACCTGCACTGACCACTCCAGGCACAACCTCTGCTCTTCCTCTTGGAACTTTTGTTTCCCGAGTCTGGCTGAAACCAAGCTCCAGGCTTAGCATCCCACCGATACCTCCTCACCACGGGGGAAGCAGTGGTGTCACCTTCATTTTGCGGGCATGCTGCTTTACTATGTAGTTTCACTACTGGTTTCAAATACAGTAACACTAGTATCGTCGTACTTTTTTTTAATGCATTAATAACATTATTAGACTAAATATTAATTATCAAATGCAACAACAATTATAATAGCTATAAATAGCTTAGGTATAAGAGTTTTGAAACCTTTTGTGTATTTTCAACATTATCTCACCCAGTCTCAGTCTGCTTTGAGAATTAGGTCCACGAAAAAGTTTCAAAATAAATCCACAATGGAATAGTACTCAGCTATAAAAGAGTGAAATAATGCCATTTGCAGCAACATGGATGGACCCAGAGATTGTCACAGTGAGTGAAGTAAGTCAGTGTAAGACAAATATATAATACCGCTTATATGTGGAATATAAAAAAAAATGGTACAAAGGAACTTATTTACAAAACATGAATAGAGTCACAGATATAAAAAACAGCATTATGGTTACTAAGGGGGAGAAGAGGGAGGGATAAGTTGGGAGATAGGGACTGACATACACACTCTTCTATATATAAAACAGATAACTAAGAATCTACTAGATAGCACAGGGAACTCTACTCAATACTCTGTAATGACCTGTATGGGAAAAGAATCTAAAAAAAGAGTGGATATATGTATATGTATAACTGATTCACTTTCTGTACAGCAGAAACTAACACAACATTGTAAATCAACTATAAAAGTAAAGGTAAGTCACTTCAGTTGTGTCAGACTCTTTGCGACCCTATGGACCTGTAGCCCACCGGCTCCTCTGTCCACGGGATTCTCCAGGCCAGCATACTGCAGTGGGTTGCCACACCCTTCTCCAGGGGATCTTCCTAACCCAGGCCTCCCACACTGCGGCCAGATTCTTTACCACCTGAGCCACCAGAGAAGCCCAAGTCAACTATACTCAAAAAATAGCTTTTAGAAAAGCCCCCACATATGTAAAGGCCACAAACTACCCTCTGCTCTGAAAATCTTTTTTCTAAACCACAGTTCTAGTAGTCCTTTTGTTTAAAAACTGTAAGAGAGACTTCGTATTTGGTTCCCCATTGGAGTTGAAGCAAGCTACCCCCGTGTCCAGCTGGAAGGCTAGGATCTGGATTTAGCAGATATTGCAAAACTACAGATGTGTTGCACAGGGCTGATTCAGCTTTCTACCACCTGCGTCTCCTGGACTTCGGACCACACCATCTGTGATGACCGGCATGCCCTATTGTCCTGGGAGGGTTGGGGACCCGACTTTGTAATAACAGTGTCACTAAAGAGGTGGGGCTGCTCTCCTTCCCCTAACAGGGGGAGCACTTGACCTAACACCTATCTTAGCTGTGACAGTTGGTCTCTGGAGAGGGAAATCATGGAACTCAGCAATATCCTTGGTAATAAGAGGACGGGAGAACGTATATTCACAAGTAGAGTTCACTGGGCATAATGTAGGAGGCCCAATGTATCTGATGTGGTGAAAAGATCATATTTACATGCACATCTCTTCCATTTCTCTGCAAAACACTCCTGCACTGTATTTTTATGTTACGTGTGTTGTTACTGTGATAGCAATGCAATGTGGAGAAGTGACTTCCTCCACAGAAATATTTGTTGAAAGGTATTAATTTGAGTTGGGCAGCAGGGATCGAAGTGCCCGTGGGTTTTGCCAGTGACCACTGTGTCCTAAGTACAGCTCTCTGTGAAAAGAACATAGCGATCTGGCCTGTGTGCCCATCGCATCTGCTTTGTGTAAAATCAAAGACTGAGGCACAGGGGGTTAATCCTGGCTTCATAAACAATTCTGTGAACACAACGGAGGTAAGAACACAGGAGCACCCCCGAGCTGACTCTGGGCAAGGCTGTCTGTAACATAAACATGCCAGGCTGGCGCAGGGATAGGGAAAGAACACTCTTGTATTTTGCTGGTATGAGCAAGTCATAAAATCACAATAGTCTCCAAATACAAACTTGGCAACCTTGTGTCCACCTTGAACAGAAAATCCTTATATAGCAACATCCACACAGGGCTTCCCAGGTGGCTCAGTTGTAAGGAATCTGCCTGCCAATGCAGGAGATGCAGATTTGATCCATGGGTCGGGAAGATCCCTAGGAGTAGGAAATGGCANCCTTATATAGCAACATCCACACAGGGCTTCCCAGGTGGCTCAGTTGTAAGGAATCTGCCTGCCAATGCAGGAGATGCAGATTTGATCCATGGGTCGGGAAGATCCCTAGGAGTAGGAAATGGCAACCTGTCCAGTTGCCTGGGAAATCCCATGAACAGAGAAGCTTGGCAGGCTATAGTTCATGGGGTCACAAAGTCAGACACAACTGAACGGCTGAGCACACTTGCAGAGTCCACACAGGTGGGCATGTTGGATTCAGGCCGGATTGGCCATCAGATCAGATCACAGTGTGACTTTCTCTTTTTATTTTTTTTACTTTATTTTACTTTACAATAAAGTGCATGTTTTATTTTATGTTGGAGAAGAGGTGATTGACACCGATGTGTTAGTTTCAGGTGTACGGCAAAGTGAGTCAGCTAAACACACACACACATCCCTTCTTTTGCAGATGTTTTCCTCTACAGGACACTGCAGGGCACTGAGTACAGTCCCTTGTGCTATATAGTAGGTCCTTGTCAGTTAGCTACAGAACGCGGCTTTTTTTTTTTTTTAGCCTAAATTATTATTTTATCTATTTATTTTTTTAACTTTATTTTACTTTACAATACTCTATTGGCTTTGCCATCCATCGACATGAATCCCCCACAGGTGTACACGAGCTTGAGAACACAGCTTTTTAAACAGCGTGAGTGGTAGGAACCTGCCTTGGCAATTAGATAAGCTGGTGACATTACTTAAGGGCTATGCAACCCTCAGAAAATCCTTTCATCTTTCTAAGTCTTGGTCCATGGCTCTATATAATGAAGATAAGAACCTATCTCAGAGAGCTGGTGGCGGCAATACTTAGGAATGTGTTTCCTAAAGTGTCTGCCCACAGTATGTGCTCATAAGCATGGGTTGCTGCCTCCATTTGCCTCTGGGACGACTGAGTGCTGAGGACTGACCCTGACAAATGGACGACACAAGGTAGAATAAGGTCCAAGGCATTAGCCTGTTCTCCAAGCCCCTCATGGTCCAACCTCTATCAACAGCTTCTTAGCTCGCTCCTTTAACCCCCAGTTCTGACTTTAACCCCCAACTCCAAGTCAGCCGGCCTGTGATGAGTTGCTATTTCTGATGAGAATGCATTCTATTCCTCAGGACTTTAGGAATAAGGGGGAAAGTCTTAGCATTTGGGAATGATATTGGTAGAGAAAAAGAGTCGAGGCATTAGAATCGGACAAATGAGCCAAACTCCCAGGTTTGCTCCCTCCTAGTTGGACTCAGAGCAAGTGGCTCGACTGCTTTGAGTCTAGTTTCCTAGACTGTGAAGTGAAGAGAAGACCTAACCGCAGCAGAAAGCAAAAGGAAGACCTACTTCCAGAGGCACAGGGAGAAAGCAATGCGCCACTGCCAACCCTGGGCCAGGCTGACAGGCAGGCGTTTGACCAGTGGCAACACAGAGACTCTGACAAGAACCTCAGTATTCACGAATTTCATGAATCACGGATATGATCATTATTATTCTGAAGAAACGTGGAATCTGGCAACGCAGTTGGTGTGCTCGCGCTGAATTCACCCGTTCTCAAAACATCGTGGTTTGACTAGTTCAAGAACTTATTGGTGCCTCAACTCACTCACCTGTACAAAACACACTTGAAAGTACAAAAACAGTCACCTACTTTGTCTGGGAAATCTGCTCATTTTAATTAACCTAAAAGGTTTCCAGCAATTTGTGTTTGTAAAGCACTCTGACATCCTGAGAATAAGAGGTAATTTAAATGCAAAATTTTATTATAACATCTTTTATGATTATTACTCAGGGGACTCTCAAGTAGGGAGTTCCTACAGTTCCACACCTCTCATCTCAAGAAGGTACTGTATCTTCTAGCTGAGGGTAGGATCCTATGGATTTCCCAAGAGTTCTTGGAACTCTACTTACTCAGTAAAAGTGTGGAGTACAGTTGGTGTCTATAAAAGACAGTAAGAGAAAGGATATTTTGAGTGCTTTCAAACTCCAGCTAAATTCTGATTCTGCCTAAATCTACAAATCAAGTTCAAATCACACTCCTGTTACTCTACTGCTGTTTCCTGGTCAAATGGCTTTAGCATGCAGACAGGGCACCACTCTTATGAAAGATGATAGTATCTTCAGCCTAAGGGCCTAGAGGACAGAATTCAGGACAATTTCAGCCTCTACAAAGTGAGGCAGAAACCTAGAAATGAAAGAAACAAAGAAAGGAACCACACATTCTATAGACATTCTGTCCTAATCTCTGGCTGCCCCAAAACCATGCATGTGTGGGGCAGACCCCAAGCATTTGGACTAAGGTTAAAATTTTAAAAGTAAGAGGTTGACATATTACAAGGTGCATTTTCTGTATAGATTGAAATGTTCACTTGGCTTTCCTCTTCTAACTTATTAATGTGATTAATTTCACTAGTAGAGATGTCACAGCAGATCAAGAATCTGCCTGCAATGCAGGAGACACAGGAGATGCGGGTTCAATCCCTGGGTCAGGAAGATCCCCTGGAGGAGGAAATGGCAACCCACTCCAGTGTCCTTGCCTGGGAAATCCCATGGACAGAGGACCCTGGAGGGCCATAGTCCATGGGGTCACAAGAGTTGGACATGGCTTAGACACTAAGCACAACAAGACGACTTTCTAATGTGGAATCAAGCTTCTTAGGATAAACTCAACTTAGTCATGAAAAAACAAATAAATAACTGAACTCCGATTTGAGCTGCTGCCCCAAAGTCAGATGATGCCATTGGAGTTCAACCAAGTTAATTTCACTCTAAACAAACAAACCAACACATAACAAGGATCACATCAACAAGAACGTTAACAAAACACACTCATTGGAAGAATATTATGGACTGTAGCACAATGTTCACAATATCCAAGACAGAGTCCAAAAGGGTTCAGCATGAGAAGAAATATAAAATTGTGACCCATTCTTAAAAGACAATCAATGGAGACTGACCTCAAGAGGATCCAGATGTTAGAATTAGCAGTTATTAACTCTACTCAATGACATAACAGAAAATATGCTCAGAACTAATAAAAATTAGCTATACAGCTTGCATATCCCTTAGACTTCAAAAGGAAAAAAAATAAGCATAGACTCCTATATGACTGGAAAGTTTTTATCTCAAAAGATAACAGTTTCAGGAAAGTTTCCATTTTTTTCATGGGTATTTGAATAAGTCAGCTACAAGAACTTTTGTACAATCATTAATCAATTAATTGCTTAATTATTCAGAATATTATTGAAAAGATACTAGGCTTCAGGTAGAGTTCTAGAATTGACCTAAACAAGCTACCAGCTTTCTTGGGCTTGCTATTAAATATTCATCATAGGTGATCATCACTTTGTGTGAGACAGTTAGCTTATACTATATAATTGACCATTGAACTATTGTATCTGGGTCTTCTTAAATCTTATTTCATGCATCCTGTCCTTAAAGTCTCCCCAAAAGTCTTCATTTATTGTACTAAGTATTGCCTCTCCCTGTACTGTGTATGTGTGTGTGTGGGTGGGTGTGTATGTATATGAATATATATATATAGAGAGAGACAGAGAAAGTGTCAGTTGCTCGGTTCAGTTCAGTCACTCAGTCATGTCCAACTCTTTGCGACCCCATGAATTGCAGCACGCCAGGCCTCCCTGTTCATCACCATCTCTCGGAGTTCACTCANGAATCATGGGGTCACAAAGAGTTGGACACGACTGAGCAACTGAACTGAACTGAACTGAAGGACCTCAAGATGATATCCTGGATCTAGGATGGGTCCTAAACTCAGTAACATGTCTTTATAAGAAGAGAGGGGACTTCGCTGTGGTCCAGTGGCTTTGACTCCACACTCCCAATGCAGGGAGGCCAGAGTTCAATCCCTGATCAGGGAACTAGACCCCACATGTCACAACTAAGAGTCTGCATGCCACAACTAAGACCCCACACAACCAAGTGAACGCTGCTGCTGCTGCTAAGTGGCTTCAGCCGTGTCCGACTCTGTGCGACCCCATAGACAGCAGCCCACCAGGCTCCGCCACCCCTGGGATTCTCCAGGCAGGAACACTGGAGTGAGTTGCCATTTCCTTCTCCAATGCATGAAAGTGAAAAGTGAAAGTGAGGTCGCTCAGTTGTGTCCGACTCTTTGCAACCCCATGGACTGGAGCCTATGAGGCTCCTCCATCCATGGGATTTTCCAGGCAAGAGAACTGGAGTGGGGTGCCATTGCCTTCTCCAAACCAAGTGAATAAGCAGATACAAATAAATATTTTAAAAAAGAATAAGAGGAAGAGAGGAGATGGGAAGGTACACCAAGAAGATGGAGGCAGAGACTGGTTATACTGTTACAAGCCAAGAAACCACCAGAAGTGGGAAGAAGCATTCTCCCCTAAAATACAAAAGTATCAGTGTCTTGATTTCAGACTTCTGGGCTTTTGATAGAATACATTTCTTTTTTTAAACCTTCAAGGTTGTGATAATTTGTTATAGCAGCCCTTGGAAACTAATATAGATCTTTTCTTTTTTTTTTCTTCCTAATTCAATCCTCCAACCCACCCTAAGGAGTAATGCTACTATTTCTGTTTTGCAAGGGTGGAAGTAAACTCAAGAGGAGTTAAGTGAGAAGTTGAGGGCCACTGAGTGAGGAAACTGAGATTAGAACACATGCTTGTGTGATTCTAAAGTTCTGTTGTCTCTTAACAATGTAATTCACTAAAAGAATGGTAATATAAACTTAGAAAGATTCCCTTTTAAACATAGAAATAACATTAAGAGCTTAAAATATTAAACACCTGTTATATAAAAGATTGAGTTTCCCTGACTGCTCAGTAGCAAAGAATCTACCTGCAGTGCAAGAAACACAGATTCAGTCTTTGGGTTAAGAAGATCCCCTAGAGGAGGATGTGGCAAGCTACTTCAGTATTCTTGCCTGGGAAACCCCATGGATAGAGGAGCTTGTCAGGCTACTGTCCAGGGGATTGCAAAGAGTCAGACCCGACTTAGCAACTAAACTGCCACCATCACCATTACAGAGAAATCAGAAAGTGTGTCTTACTGTAGAATACTTCATTATGAGATTACACAAGGTAAATAATTTTCCCTGTACAAATGCTTTCATAATAATTCTATGGAGTTGGGAGTCCTCTATCTGCTAAATTGTATGTTAAGAATTCATTTCAACCTTGTGTGGGAGGGACTGTTTATGGTGCCTGTTTTATACATGATGAGAAGGAGAGTTGGAAGGGCTAGTACACAGAATAACGTCCTCCCAAAGATTTCCACATAATCACTGGAAGTTGTGAATACATTACACAAAACAGAATCAGTATTATAACAAAATTCAATAAAAGCTTTTTAGAAATGGCCTACATTTTAAAAAGGAAAAAAAAAAAACTTTAAAAAAGAGAAAGAAATTTTAAGAAGTTAGGCTGTTGGTCCTGAAGTTGGAGGATGAGGCCATGAGACAAGCTGGTGGTTTCCAGAGATAGGAAAAGACCATGGAATAAATTCTCCCCTTTGGCCTCCAGGAGGAATGCAGCCAGCCCTGCCAATACTTTGAATTTTTGACCTCCAGGATCATAGAAGAATAAATGTGTGTTGTTCTAAAGTATTAAGTTCTATCTACCCAATGAAAGGTAACTGCGAGGTTGATGGGAATAGGAACAAGTTTCCTTCTTTTTGAGATAGTCACTGGAAGAAAGGCCTTTGTTGTACTTGAATAGGAAATCTGAAACTGCCACAGCCATCTTCCTGACAGTTCAGGGCTGAACCCTGGACTGGGATGAACCTCCCACACCCAAAGGAGGACATTTCTGAGAGAGTCAGAAAGAAGTAGAGCTGGATTTGTGCCTAAAACACCTGTTTTCTGTTCTACTTACCTCTGGAGTTTTGGGTTTGTTATTGTCATTAAATGAGCAGAAACGTCTGAAAATAAAGTACTAAGAGTGCAGCAATTTGTTACAGCAACAGTAAAATACTAATGCAGAGGGATAAGAAGTTGTCTCATCAATCTTCATACAGAAGGTACAGCTGGAACCAAGGCCTTTTTGACCTTGGTTCATAGTGCCTCTCATCTTGGTGAGGGATTTACGCATCCAGAAAGAAAGACCAATCCACATGAGAAAAAACAAGTGTCTCAGTCTACCAAACAGAAAGTATACATTTGCTACATGCGCAATAAAGGTGAAAAAAAATGAACCAAATAAATATTTACAGATGATAAACTCCCTCTTTTTCCTAAATGCAGAAAGAAAAAAGACATTCATCAAATTTTATTAAGTTTAAATTCTGTCCAGATGTATATCCCTTTGGTGTAGACTCAAATTTGATCACCATCCAAGTCTTTTTAAATGTCTTTTCTTATACTGGCTTATTTCCAAAAGCAGATGAAAATTATAGTTGTCCAACTGAAACTTATTACAAAATATATCTTTTTCTATTTACATAAAAAGGTAAAAGATTATTCAAACTCTGTTAGTTCATGGTTAGCTTCAAACAACACAAATGAGAATCTTTTTCCACTGTATTTTGTTTAAGAAACATGTTTACTATTTAATTATAATAAAAATCTGTTCAAATGGTCATTTCTATCATTCCAAGTTAAATACTACATCTTCAAGGGGATGCTGAAATTTTCAACAAGACACTTTTGTATATGTAAGCATGCTGCTGCTGCTGCTAAGTCACTTCAGTCGTGTCCAACTTTGTGCGACCCCACAGACGGCAGCCCGTTGGGCTCTGTCATCCCTGGAATTCTCCAGGCAAGAACACTAGAGTGGGTTGCCATTTCCTTCTCCAATGCATGAAAGTGAAAAGTGAAAGTGAAGCCGCTCAGTTGTGTCTGACTCAGCGACCCCATGGACTGCAGCCTACCAGGCTCCTCCATCCATGGGAGTTTCCAGGCAAAAGTACTGGAGTGGGATGCCGTTGCCTTCTCCGATATGTAAGCATATTTTTTGGTTAAAGAAGACATTCACCTTATTTCAGTTTTCTAATATATACAATGCCAACATGTGTGTTACTTTTTACAGGCAGTGATTTTTCTATAATTTATCATCAGTTCATTCAGTTCAGTCGCTCAGTCATGTCCGACTCTTTGCAACCCCATGAACTGCAGCATACCAGGCTTCCCTGTCCATTACCAACTCCTGGAGTTTATCCAAACTCATGTCCACTGACTCGGTGATGCCATCCAACCATCTCATCCTCTGATATCCTCTTCTCCTCCTGTCTTCAAATGTTCCCAGCATCAGGGTTTTTTCCAATGAGTCAGCTCTCCGCATAAGGTGGCCAAAGTATTGGTGTTTCAGCTTTAGATCAGTCCTTCCAAAGAACACCCAGGACTGATCTCCTTTAGGATGGACTGGTTGGATCTCCTTGCAGTCCAAGGGACTCTTGAGTCTTCCCAACACCACAAGTCAAAAGTATCAATTCTTTGGCACTCAGCTTTCTTTATAGTTCAACTCTCACATCCATACATGATTACCGGAAAAACCATAGCCATGACTAGATGGACCTTTGATGACAAAGTAATGTCTCTATTTTTTAACATGCTGTCTACGTTGATTATAACTTTCCTTCCAAGCAAAAGATGAATTTTAATTTCATGGCTGCAATCATCTGCAGTGATTTCGGAGCCCTGCAAAAATAAAGTCAGCCACTGTTTCCACTGTTTTCCCATCAGTTCGCCATGAAGTGATGGGACCAGATGCCATGATCTTAGTTTTTTGAATGTTGAGCTTTTGGCCACTTTTTCACTCTCCTCTTTAACTTTTGTCAAGAGGCTTTTTAGCTCCTCTTCACTTTCTGCCATAAGGGTTGTGTCATCTGCATATCTGAGGTGATTGATATTTCTCCCAGCAGTCTTGATGCCAGCTTGTGTTTCTTCCGGTCCAGCGTTTCTCATGATGTATTCTGCATATAGGTTAAATAAGGAGGGTGACAATGTACAGCCTTGATGTACTCCTTTTCCTATTTGGAACCAATCTGTTGTTCCATGTCCAGCTTGAACTGTTGCTTCCTGACCTGCATATAGATTTCTCAAGAGGCAGGTCAGGTGGTCTGGTATTCCTATCNAGGAGGGTGACAATGTACAGCCTTGATGTACTCCTTTTCCTATTTGGAACCAATCTGTTGTTCCATGTCCAGCTTGAACTGTTGCTTCCTGACCTGCATATAGATTTCTCAAGAGGCAGGTCAGGTGGTCTGGTATTCCTATCTTCTTCAGAATTTTCCACAGTTTATTATGACCTGCATACAGATTTCTCAAGAGGCAAGTCAGGTGGTCTGGTATTCCTATCTTCTTCAGAATTTTCCACAGTTTATTATGATCTACAAAGTCAAAGGCTTTGGCATAGTCAATAAAGCAGAAGTAGATGTTTTTCTGGAACTCTCTTGCTTTTTCGATGATCCAGTGGATGTTGGCAATTTGATCTCTGGTTCCTCTGCCTTTTCTAAAACCAGCTTGAACATCTGTAAGTTCATGGTTCACATACTGCTGAAGCCTGGCTTGGAGAATTTTGAGCATTACTTTACTAGCATGTGAGATGAGTGCAATTGTGTGGTAGTTTGAGCATTCTTTGGCATTGCCTTTCTTAGGGATTGGGATGAAAACTGACCTTTTCCAGCTCTGTGGCCAGTGTTGAGTTTTCCAAATTTGATGACATATTGAGTGCA
>SJYV01053817.1:296023-319636 GCA_006410875.1 Neotragus pygmaeus
GTTGATCTCCTTCAAAATGGACTGGTTGGATCTCCTTGCAGTCCAAGGGACTCTCAAGAGTCTTCTCCAACACCACAGTTCAAAAGCATCAATTCTTCGGTGCTCAGCCTTCTTCACAGTCCAACTCTAGCATCCATACATGACCACAGGAAAAACCATAACCTTGACTAGATGGACCTTAGTGGGCAAAGTAATGTCTCTGCTTTTGAATATACTATCTAGGTTGGTCATAACTTTTCTTCCAAGGAGTAAGCGTCTTTTAATTTCATGGCTGCAGTCACCATCTGCAGTGGTTTTGGAGCCCAAAAATATAAAGTCTGACACTGTTTCCCCATCTATTTCCCATGAAGTGATGGGACCGGATGCCATGATCTTCGTTTTCTGGATGTTGAGCTTTAAGCCAACTTTTTCACTCTCCTCTTTCACTTTCATCAAGAGGCTTTTTAGCTCCTCCTCACTTTCTGCCATAAGGGTGGTATCATCTGCATATCTGAGGTTATTGATATTTCTCCCGGCAATCTTGATTCCAGCTTGTGTTTCTTCCAGTCCAGCGTTTCTCATGATGTACTCTCAGTCATGTCCAACTCTTGGCAACACCATGGATTGTGGCCCACCATGTTCCTCTGTCCATGGAATTCTCCAGGCAAGAATACTGGAGTGGGCTGCTATTTCCTTCTCCAGGATACTGTATGTGTGTGTGGATATAGAAAGAGAGACAGAGAGAAAGAATAAGGCAATTGTGAGTTTTGATAAGTAGTATGAAGACAATAAATAAAAGAGAAGAAAGTGTGCAAAGAGTAAAAATGGGTAATTTGCTTCCTTCTATGAGTCGATGATATGGGATTTATACTTTCCCTTGGCAATTAGGAATCCTTAAAGACACCGACATAACATTTACTGTCCTAAATGATGGCCCATCCCCATCTCATACCTATTTTATATGAAACTGTGGCTCATAATATGCATTGAGATTTTATTTCAGATCTTCCTCTCACTCGGCAATAAAAAGGCCAGCCCTGTGAACATGGAGGGCCAGGCCTCGTCCCCTTGGGCGCATGCCTAGACAGACGCCTGGCAAACCTTGCTGAGTCACTTCAGTCCTGTCCAACTCTTTGCCACCCCATGGACTGTAGCCTGCCAGGTTCCTCTGTCCGTGGGGATTCTCCAGGCAATACTGGAGTGGATTGCCATGCCCTCCTCTAGGGGATCTTCCTGACCCAGGGATTGAGCCCACGTCTCTTATGTCTCCTGCAATGGCAGGCAGGTCTTTACCTACTGAGCCACCAGGGAAGCAAATACAGGTCCTGCTGCTTAACGAAATGTAGCCATGACTCAAGCCAAGCTTGCAGTGGGCTGCACCTCACTCATCAGCATTTTACATCTTTTAATGAGATGATTTTCCCCCCTCTAATCACCATGGAGACTTTGTGGGTGGAGCAGGAGAGGCCACTGTGCAAACAGGTTAACAGAGACAGATGGGAATTCTGTTTGATAATTGGTACCTGAGAAAACAAGAGCACCATCACATGAGCTTGACTTAGGACATCTCTCACGAGACCATTAGCCTTTATAAAACACAGATCCCCATCAACTTTCAAGGAAATTAGATTATTTCCTGTCAATTTGAATGATTTCATTTATCCAGGGGGAGCTTTACCAGGCAAAGGTTCCAGCATTTGTGTCCACGGAAATCTCTGTGGAGGGCTGCAAAAAGATGGTACCCTTTCAGATTACAAACTGCTCTCACAGATTACAAACTCACCGTCACACAAGTTGTCATCCCATGATGGCCCTGTGTGGTCACCATAAGGAAAATCCACAGCACACAGAACCATAAAAGAAGCTTGAGGGTTAGGTTCGGTTCAGTTCAGTCACTCAGTCATGTCCAACTCTCTGCGACCCCATGTACTGCAGCATGCTAGGTTTCCCTGTCCATCACCAACTCCTGGAGCTTGCTCAAATTCATGTCCATCGAGTTAGTGATGCCATCCAACCATCTCATCTTCTGTTGTCCCCTTCTCCTCCTGCCTTCAGTTTTTCCCAGCATCAGGGTCTTTTCTAATGAGTCAGTTCTTCGCATCAGGTGGTAACTAATCACAAATGTTGCCATGGTGAGTCAGCTAAGGCCTGATGATCATGAATCCCATTCTCTCTTCACTACATGGCATAATCCAAATGCACAGTCTCATGTTCAATCTGAAAGAAAATGCTTCACACTAACCCACATAACATTAGAGGAGGACTTAATCTAGGAAGAGAGAGTGTTTTGAGCTTCCCTGTGGCAGGAGATCATCAAGGGAGCCTCCAGACTCTGTGGCTGGGGTGCCACAGAGTGACCAAAAAGGAGCTGACTTGCCTTGGCTCAAGCTCTCCATGTGCCAGGCACTCTCCTAGGTGCTTCACCGCTGCTCCCTGTTGTTCTTCTGTTGCTGAGTCAGGTCTGACTCTTTGTGATCCCATGGACTGCAGCACACCAGGCTCCCCTATCCTTCACTATCTCCTGGAGTTTGCTCAAACTTATCTCCATTGAGTCAGTGATGCCATCCAACCATCTCATCCTGTCAGCCCCTTCTCCTCCTGTCCTCAATCTTTCCCAGCATCAGGGTCTTTTCCAATGAGTCAGCTCTTCCAATCGGGTAGCCCAAGTACTGGAGCTTCAACATCAGTCCTTCAAATGAATATTCAGGGTTGACTGCCTTCAGAACAGACTGGTTTGATCTTCATGTAACCCAAGGGACTCTCAAGAGTCTTCTCCAGCACCATAATTCAAAGGCATCAGTTCTCCGGTGCTCAGCCTTCTTTATGGTCCAGCTCTCACACCTGTACATGACTACTGGAAAAACCATAGCTTTGATTATATGGACACTGCTCCCTGATTCAATCCTAACACCTGTCCAGGTATGCATTATTGTGCCCCAGCTACTCTGCCTCCCAAGGAATGACATGGACCACACAGCACATCAATCATAGGGAAGACAGGACAACTTCTGAAACTATATGTGCATGTATTATATACTGTGTGCCAGACACCTTTCTAGGATTGCCAAAATCAGAGTGATGATGACGAACTTGCTCCTGACTTCAAGGAGCTTAGAGTCTACTGGGATGGGAGGAGGGGTGACAGGCTGTATGCGAGTCAGAGAAAAGCACTGATGGTTGTTATAAAAGTTTGTTATGGGGACTTCACTGGTAGTCCAGTGGCTAGACGCTACACTTTCAATGCAGGGAGCCCATGTTTGATCCCTAGTCAGGGAATGAAGATCTCAGACAGTATGGCAAAAAAAAGAAAAAGAAAAAACTAAACTGGATCATCAATGGCCTTCTGAGCCAATATGCAGGAGGTCTGGATTTATCCATGTGTCACAGTGAGCCATTTAGCTGGAAGAATTATATATATTTTTTAATTTAGAAGAAAGATTATCTGGCATCAATAGGAAAGAATGTTAAAGGACAGCACATGGGATTAAAAACTAAATGAAAAAGAAAAGGACAGCACAGGAAAGGAGAGAGATCAAGTACAGGGAAGGAAGGAAACCAAGTAAATCCTTTAGTAATAGAAGCAAAAAATGGTGCAAAACTGAAACCGTGTTGTACACGAAGGAAAAAGGAGACAGGGCTGTCAGAACACTCAACAGGTAAGTATTGCAAGACTTGATTAGATTAACTCAAACTAGAGAAGGAAAAAGATGAAATCAAAAGAGCCCTACTACACAAATAAGATTGGGTAGGTGAGTATGTACACATACGATCCTTCAATAAACGGAAATTATCCTTATTGACTCCCATTGCAGTCATCACAATATGATGGGGATATTTAGTCACCAGCACTCAGCAGAGACCCTGGAACTGAAGGCTTGAGTTCAGCCTCTCCGTAGCTCTACGTGGGTTATTTACTTTTTGTCACACAGCCACAAGCCCACCGCTTTATGCTCTTTGATTCTGAAGCTAGGTCTCTGCAAACCATATTACCTGTCACACTAGTAGGCTGACTTCCTCTTAGCTGCTGCTAATGGAGGTACCAGAGGGAGAATAAGAAGGAACAAAAAGGGACAATGAACTTCTTTCATCTTTTCAGACCCTTCTGTGCAGCACTAGCAACAGAGCACAGCTCCACTTCAGACATCAGTTCCGTTTGGCACTGCTAGCCTCAGCTTTTCAAAGCTGCCACCAACAAAAATGGACTGGGCCCCCTGTCAGTCAAAATATCACCTGCAGAGAGCCCTCCCCAGAGGACAGTGAATAGCTTTGCAACAGCCCCTCTTAGAGGTCTGAGCGTGGACTATACGAAGCTCCACCTAGAGATCAGAGCTATTACATTCTGCGAACACAAATTCCTCCTTTAGTTCCTCAGCCTGAGCAATCACTGCCTCTTCTTACAGCGGTGTTGATCGCTGAGTCATTAATAATCATTAACAATGATAATTATTAACCATTAACTGTGAAGTCATCCTAATGTCCCCTTCTTGTTCTGTCAACCTTCCCACACTTATATTATCAATTGCCGCTATTAAATATCCTCTGCTTGAAATAGTTAGCTGTGGATTCTGTCTTTCTTATTAGGCTTTNCATTAACAATGATAATTATTAACCATTAACTGTGAAGTCATCCTAATGTCCCCTTCTTGTTCTGTCAACCTTCCCACACTTATATTATCAATTGCCGCTATTAAATATCCTCTGCTTGAAATAGTTAGCTGTGGATTCTGTCTTTCTTATTAGGCTTTGAGGACTACTTTGCTTGGTACCAGAATTACTGCAAAGATGCACACCCTCAAATATAGGAGTCAAAGAATGGTTTGTTTATTAATGTCTTTAGAGTTGAATGCTGTGAGGAACTCCTTATCAATGAAAAAATGGAATACTGATGACCCACAGCAAGAAGTAGCATGACAATTAATTCATTTGCTGCCTAGACAAGCATTCTTGGGAGAAAGTTCTTATTCCAGCAAGTACCAAGTAGCTGTTGACCTGGGTTACGGTGTTAAAGGTGACAACAAGGACACTGGGTGGGATGGACCCTTCTCACTGCAACTGCACAGGCAACAGGAAGAAAATAATAAGATGCAGGCTTCAAACTGTTGCATCAGCTCAACTCTGACCAGAAAATATGACTGTGTCTATGGTAACCTTAAAAGAAGTTCTTATTTCTTATAGAAAAAGAGCAGATATGGCTAATACTCAGAATTAAATCTTATTTACATAGCTTGCATAATGACAAGGAATACTGAAGTCCCATACTCATCAAATCTCTTGTGTGAACTTTAGATCATGAATTGGGAAGGAGAACCAGTCACTGACACTTTGAAAGAGGGCATTTGGTTGGATTCAGACTAGACTGGGAGTCTCAAACTATCATCCATCACCACCATCATCACGCAGAGAACTAACACACTGCATTTAGAATAGCCTGACATACTATTTGCTTATTATTCTTTTTTCTTTGTTTCCTCCACTAGCAAATACTCTCTGTGAGAGCAAGGATTTTGTTTGCCGTGTTGTTCAGTATCTAAGACAATACCTTCACATAGTGTGGCCTGACTGGAATCAGCTTTTCTAAGTCTTTTGTGTTTCCCATTTTAAAATAATCAGGTTGAATTTAAATAAAGTAAAAATTAAAAAAATAAAAAATAAAGACAAAGAAGATGGAAATTATAACTGCTGACAGTTGAACATCTCTTTTGGTCACAGTATGTGTGGGTGTTTCTGTGTTTAATGTTTCTCTTGCTCAACACATATTAACTGATCACCTACTGTGTGCCAGGCACACACAACGCCCCTCATGCAGATGCTATTTATCATCCCTTTTCAACGGGCTTTAAAATAAAATGACGGGGACTCAGCTTCCATCTTTCAGATCTAGAATTGATATATCTTTCCATTATATTATCTCTACCTAATCTCCACTGCCAAACACAAAAGGAAAAAGAAATCAAAGCTAAAAAATAAATAAAAAGATAGAGAGTGTGTGTGTGCCTGTATGCGTACACATATATATGGAGAGACAAAAGCAATCAAAATTATTCTGGGAAGTAGCCAGAGCTTTACAGCAGGCACTCCACAGAAAGTAAAATGTAAAAAGTAATAGCTCTTCAATTCACCAAGTCCCTCAAGTAATGGATTCCAAGCAAACCATATTGTGTCAAAGAGCCTTGCTGTGCAGGGGAGTTCCCGCTCCTGGGGGACGGGAAGATGCACCATAGGAGTTGCTATAATTTGATGAATAAAGAACAGAAATGGAGTTTGGGAAGTGAATGAATTTTAATGCATCGCCGCTGACAAATCAGAAAGAACTAGACAATGGTTCTCAGGAGAACAGGTCTGCATCACCTCATGCTTTACCTTAAAGATGGTTTATCCTTAATAAGTTAGTAGATTATAGCTATAGGGCAGCTTCTCTTGATGATGAGTTGGGACTCTTTCCAAGGCTTGCATAAAGGGGACAGTAACGACCCCACTAGGTCCTGTGTCTAGATAGAACTGTGTGTTTGTGGAGAATCCACCGCAATGCAGGAGACCTGGGTTCAATCCCTGGGTTGGGAAGATCCCCTGGAAAAGGGGATGGCAACCCACTCCAGTATTCTTGCCTGGAGAATCCCGTGGACAGAGAAGCCTGGTGATCTACTGTCCATGGGGTCGCAGAGTCAGACATGACGGAGTGACTATACACATGAAGCGGAGAAAGCCAGTCCATGATCTACCAGGATTCCAGGCAGTGAATTTTTTCATCTCAATTCTCATCACATCCAGGTGAAGTAGACTGTGTTAACCCCAAACAATAAAACAAGAAACCCCCTTCTCCCACTTAGGTCCAAGTGAAACAATAATAATAAAAAAAGTAAAATGATACCCTTCAGTCCTCATCATACCTAGGACCCCTCAGCTCCGCAAACCAAAGGAGCTTCTCCCTGAAGTTTGGGGTTTACTCAGTTAGCAGCATTTGAACTGAAGATCAGTTCAGAAAATGAGCAGAAGGAAGAGGACTTTCTTTAGCTAAAAGGCAGGGTCCATGGTCAAGGTTACCCCTGGGGATGAACAGGGTCCCTGCAATGTCCTGAGTACCTTAGGAGCAGTGGAGTGTGGTGGTTCAGAGAGCAGGCTCTGGAGCCAGGCTGCCTGGGTTCAGCTGGCAGCACTCAGCACACATTAGCCTTGTGACATCTGCCAATTGCCCTAAACTCTATGGGCACAATTTCAGCATCTGAATAGTGGGGACAAGAGCTGTACAGGCTCCATCAGGCGAGGCACAAACTCAATCCACTAATCTACCCAAAGTATGAGCATCTTCACTGCTCTCTTGGCAATCTACACTCTGCTCATTTCGCTAAAGGAGAATCTGATTCCCAGGGACGTAAGTGGTTTCCCCAAGGATAATGCACATGGGCAAGCTACATCCAGGACTCATGAGTCCTAACATCAAGACCTGGGGTAGGACTTCCCTGGTGGTTGAGTGGTAAAGAATCTGCCTGCCAATGCAGGAGACACAAGTTCAAACCCTGACCTGGGAGGACCCCACCTGCTGCGGAACAATGGAGCCCTTGTATCACAACCATTGAGTCTGTGCTCTGGAGCCCCAGAAGCACAATTACTGAGTTCTCTGAACTACTGAAGTCCATTTGCCCCAGAGCCTGTGCTCTGCAACAAGAGAAGCCACCACAATGAGAGGCCCACGCACTGCAAATAATAGAGCAGCCCCTGCTCGCGGCAGCTAGAGAAATGCTCGTGCAACTACGAGGACCTGGCACAGCCAAAACTTAATTACTTAATTAATTTTTAAAAACCAGCTGGGGTAGATGCTGAGTTAGTATAGGCAGGTAACAGAAGGGGAGAATAGTTCTGCTGAGGCAGGAGAAAGGAGAGGTAACTGCGGGATAGTTCCTTTTAAGTCCACTGCTTTTAAAGTGGGAAGAATGATTTTGAGAAAATTCTTTTGTGACAAGCATCCAGAGTTTAAGCCATTGCACCAGCCAAGTTTCTCCTCAAAGGTCAATTCTCCTGGCCGAGAAATGGGCTGAGCTAGAGGGAAAGTGGATTACTGGAACACAGCCATGTTTCACTGTCCCAATTTTCCCCTCATCCATCAAATGGAAAATAACTGCCTTCCATGCCTCCCTTGAATGCTGGTTTTTGAGGGATTTATAGTGTTAGTTTCCTTGGCAGGAATGACAAAATGGTGGTCAGATTCTAGTGTCTTCCCCTGGAAGGGACCAGGGAGTTTATCTACCTGAACCACCTCATTAAACAGAGGAAGAAACTGAAGTCAAACATATTATAAAATTGTCTCAATATTATCGAGCAAATAGGGCAGAACCAGGACAAGTACTAAGGTCTGACTCTGCACGCTTTCTTCCTCTGTCACTCAACATGTACAAACAAAAAGGAAAGAATCCTTTTCGTTCAGAATTAAGTTCTGAAATTGAGTTCACTGGAGAAGGCTCACTGGGATGCTGTTGTAAGCATCACTGAACCTGGAATCAGCAAGGGTGAGAACAACTCATTGCTGTGGACCTACAGTGTGCCGAGTGCTCTACTACAGGTCCCGTACAGAGCCTGTGTTCCCCACAAGACTGTAGTCTCTACAAATACAAGACCTTCATCCACCCTTTCTGACCTTTGTATTATTAGCCATCACCCAGAAAGCTTGGCATGAAGTAGACATTCAATGGACATGTTGAGTCTATGAATGATCTCACTTAAATCTAAGAAGCCAGGGATTTCCCTGGTGGTCCAGTGGCTAATACTTCACCTTCCAGTTCAGGGGATATGGATTCAATCCCTGGTTGGGGAGCTAAGATGCTACATGCCTCACCGTCAAAAGACAAAAACATAAAACAGAAGCGCTAATGGAACAAATTCAGTAAAGACTAAAAAATGATCCACATCAAAAAAAAAAATCTTAAAAAAAAAACCCACATAAGAAACCAGATGATAGGAGAGATTGAAGGCACAAGGAAAAGGGGATGACAGAGGAGGTGATGGCTCTATGGCATCACCAACTCAATGGACATGAGTCTGAGCACACTCCTGGAGATGGTGAAGGACAGGGAAGCCTGGCGTGCTGCAGGCCAAGGGGTCACAAAGATTCAGACATGACTTAGCAACTGAACAACAACAAAGAAACCAGATAAGGACTGAGCTTAAAATGATAGGCTGAGCTTAGATCAGTGTTTGGCCCAATCAAGGTATAAGCATGGCAACAAGTAGTAACCGTATGACCTTCCGAAAGAGGAAGTCCTTTGGGGATCTATTTTGATGTAGAAGTAAGACTTCTTTTTGAGCAAACTCTGGGAGATAGTGAAGGACAGGGAAACAAGGTGTGTTGCAGTCCACGGGGTTGCAGAGTCGGGCACGACTGAGCGACTGAACAAGAAGACTGCTACAAATCCAACAAAAACAGCGCTGTTGGTGCCAGATCCTTTTAAAGTGCTTTGGAGGTTAAATATGCACCTCCCGCCCCCGACCAAGCAGTTACGTTTTAGTTCTACCTGTTTGCTCAGCAATCTATTGACCATGAATCAAAAAACCAAAAACCACAATGGGACCATGGTCTGAACAGCTGTCAAATGTCAGTCCCTGAAGGCCAAAGTAACCCGCATCTCATACTCCATAAATCCCAAGCAGTTGTTGGGACCAATTCTCTTAGTTTCTGCCAGTTACGTGAAATTGAGTATAATGTAGTTGCAATAATAATAATAAATAATAACACTATAACAACAACTACAAAAAACCAACCGCTGTTCTAAAAGCTTTCCATGTATCACTGTATTTAATCCTCACAACAAAGCTAAGAGGTAGGTTGTTATTATTATCATCCCCACTTTACAAATGAGGCAACTAAAGCAGGAAGAAACAATTAAGCACGACACGCCAACTACATCTAAATGCTGATTCTGCTTCTTCTTGTCTGGCGTCATTCGTCTTGTGAGTGGATGGGTAGGTGGGTGGAGGGGTGGATGGATAGATAGACGGATGGGTGAATGAAAGAACAGAAAGAGGCAGGAAGCAACCAAGGCAGTGTCACTGTTATGGATACACAGGCTTCAAGTAGCCAACCGGATCCATAATTCAGTGTGGATGACTGTTGTGTGGGCTGAGTCATGCTGGATTGGTGGGGAGGCCAAGAACAGTGGTTGTGTATGCAGGCTCAGAAGTCAGATACGCCCATCCATATGCCAACTCCACAATTACAAACTGTTTGCCCTTGTGTGTGATTTCTCTGAGCCTCAATTTCTATCTCTATTAAATGGGGGAAATATATTATCTACTCAAAGAAAATGTACATGGATCAAAAAATTATACTGGCTCATAGTAGGTGCTCAGTAAATGTATGTTGAAAGGCTGTGTAAATAAGTTGACAACATAATTGCATCCCACCCATGAAAGTGACCTGGATGAAAGGCACGATTCAGTGGGTCTCTCTTATGTTATGGTGTGAGCTACAAAATCTACAGAATCCCCCAAATGCAACAATATCATCAAAGTCTCCAGATTTATACTGTAAATCCTCATGCGTATTATCAGACTTGTAGAAGAAATGCTCTGCCTTTGCTTACATTTAAATCATCAGGATGGACTAACTGCTAATTGTGATCCACAAAGCCAGATAATCTCCCTAAGACTTTATATCTTTGAAGTGCAGATTTCCACTCTGCCAAAAACAAGTGTATGGTGTGAGAGTTGGACTATAAAAACAGCTGAGCACCAAAGGATTGATGTTTTTGAACTGTGGTGTTGGAGAAGACTCTTGAGAGTCCCTTGGACTGCAAGGAGATCCAATCAGTCCATCCTAAAGAAGTCCTGAGTGTTCATTGGAAGGACTGATGTTGAAGCTGAAACTCCTATACTTTGGCCACCTGACGTGAAGAACCGAGTNTGGTGTTGGAGAAGACTCTTGAGAGTCCCTTGGACTGCAAGGAGATCCAATCAGTCCATCCTAAAGAAGTCCTGAGTGTTCATTGGAAGGACTGATGTTGAAGCTGAAACTCCTATACTTTGGCCACCTGACGTGAAGAACCGAGTCATTGGAAAAGACCCTGATGTTGGGAAAGATTGAAGGCAGGAGAAGAAGGGAATGATAGAGGATGAAATGGTTGGATGGCATCACCGACTCAATGGACATGAGTTTGGGTAAACTCCAGGAGTTGGTGATGGACAGGGAGGCCTGGTGTGCCACAGTCAGTGGGGTTGCAAAGAGTAGGACACAACTGAGCGACTGAACTGAACTGAACTGTAAAACAAGTGCATTTCTAAAGGCTGCGGAAAGAATTGGGAGGAAGGATTGCACGGAGAGACTGTAAGGTTAAGACAAGGTGTTAGCCTTTCTGGGTCTGGTGCCTATTTAGCCCAGGCACTCAGCCTAGGGAGATGGTATCTCTTGGCTTCAGGTAGCCCCCATCCCCAGAGCACGGAGAGCTTGTAAGTAACTGGTTTATCCGGGTCTCCTATGAGCAGCTCCACCAATTCCTAGGTAATAATTATGCACCAGCTGGAAAAACAAGATGACTGTAAAGCCTTCCTAGCCTTCATCTTTAGAATGTACACCAAAAGGTGTTTCCCCCATATTCCCTTGAAGCTCTGTAGAAGCACATTTTTCCCTATCAAAGAGAAGATGAAAAGGATGTTCATGTTGTGAGAGTGATGCTCTACATAGATCAGCACTTAGCAAGATGAAGGGGAAGCTGGGTGGTGTAGATATGAGCCACACTCCCTTCCTGGAATCATCCCCAGTTTCTCTCATCTCTGATATGGAAAGATGAAACAATTGAAGGGCCAGCAAAATCATTTTGGGAAAGCTTTGGGGAGAATAAAACTGGGACACACAGAAGATGTCAAAGGAAAAATAAAAGGAACACCAAAGGAAGCTCTAATGTAGAATTTAAAGTACAGGGTAATAAAAGAATAGCCAGGATGTGTCTGGAAAGGGGAGGGGATTGTAACCAAGTGTCTGGGTTAGACCTCGAAAGATGACTGGAAGGCAATCAACAGGCAAAGGGGCGTAGGGTATGTGTGTGTGCTGATAGGAGAGAGGCAGGCGCTCAGGCACACGGGGAAGGGCGAGAAGAGGGACTCATCTAATCATTACACTGGTGAGAGCCACGCCTGACCTTCCTCACCGTGTTGTCCCTGCCAGAGTTTCTCCACGTGTGACACTCAGAACAAGCAGCTCACTATCGCTCAGAGATGGGCATTACAGTTGAGGGCCTGAGCCCCTTCTGAGGAGCCGTGGTATACATCATGTCCCCCGAGTCTGCACTGAATGTCTGTGGCCCCTCACGATTCATATGTTGAAGCACAATCCCCAAGCGAAAGTGAAAGTGTCAGATGCTCAGTTGTGTCCGATTCTTTGCAACTCCATGGACTGTAGCCCACCAGGCTCCTCTGTCTATGGGATTCTCCAGGCAAGAATACTGGAGTGGGTTTCCACTTCCTTCTCCTGGGAATCTTCCAGATCCAGGGACAAAACCCACATCTCCTGTATTACAGGAGATGGGGCCTTTGGGAGGTAACCAGGTTTGGCTCAGGTCCTGGGGATGAGGCTCAGGTCCCACAGTGGGATTAGTGCCCACACAAGAGGATGAGTTACCCAGGGCTCTCTCTTCCCACCAGGTGAGGTACAACAAGAAGTTAGCTGTCTGCAACTTCAAAGAATGAGCTCACCAGAACCCAACCAACTGGCACCACGATCCTGACTCCAGACTACACAATGGTGAGAAGGAAGTTTCTATGGTTGACTAACCACCTCATTTATGGTATTTATTTTTAGACACCCCCCAAATTTACAGATATAAACCTCTGGAAATGGGAGTAAGTACACAATAGATGTGTTCCGGGAATTTCATGCTTATAGCCTGTCTCTATAAATAAAACATTATTAGAACACAGTCACAGCCATTCACACACACACACACACACATATATATCTAAGGCTACTTTCTCACTACAAGAGCAGCTTTGACTAGTTGTGACAGAGCCCTATGGCCTGAGAACCCAAAAGACTGACCGCTCATCTACTCATTTACAGAAGTTGTTTGCTGACCCCTGATGGAGGAGTTTACTTAATTTTCTGCCATTTTATGAATTATGCTGAGTGCTGGGAGGGATTCGGGGCAGGAGGAGAAGGGGACGACAGAGGATGGGATGGCTGGATGGCATCACTGACTTGATGGACATGAGTCTGAGTGAACTCCGGAAGTTGGTGATGGACAGGGAGGTCTGGTGTGCTGCGATTCATGGGGTCACAAAGAGTCGGACACAACCGAGCAACTGAACTGAACTGAACAGAGAGAGTAGCAAATGATGAATTTTCTGCCAGCCAACAGCTAATCTCAGCAGAGGAAAAGCAAAACATGAGATTTCTGGCTTTCAAAACTGTCAGCAGTACCAGTGGCCACACAGTGCATGAGTGTCGGAATTCCTTACACACAGAAGCCCAGGGAAAAGACACAAAAATGAAAAAAAAGAAGCCCAGGGAAATACAACAAAATCTTGGCTTCTGAATCCACACAGCCTCCCACCCTAATATATATATATATATATATATATATATGCCCAGAGCAAGAGGAAGTGAGGAAAGTCATGAACACAATGGCTGTGAAATTCTGGATGGAGAATGATAGCGACTCAGCAGAGATTGTAACCAATGGAACAATCCAAGGAAGACATTAAGGACTCAAGCTATTTAGCCATTAACATCAGCAGGCTCCAAAAGCTCCCATTCTCAGGCATTAGGAGAATTTGATGATTTTGTTCCAGAACCACCTCTTACAATAGCCAAAACGCTACAATGGGGAAAAGCCAGAAGCACAAGGCAGAAATAGCAGCGGGGATCTGACAGGGAGGCAGGCCGAGGGCTTCAATGTCAGGGAGAGCTGAAACCTTCAGGATGCCAGAATTGTGAAATCAGAAAGTCGAAAGCCACTTCAGAAACTCCTCCAGTTTCTTGCCCAGCTAGCCAGAGTGGGCTGCTTTCTGAATACTGAAAATGATGAAGTCGTTGAATGCCTTACTGGCAATCTCCTTAAGGACCAGCGTGATGATGGGAGGCACAGGCTGTGCTGATACAACACTCAAATTAGGAAGACTGTGGTGCATGGTCAGTCTCAGCCTATCTGGTCCTTTTTAAGAAGCACTGCGCCCTGAACCTCGGTTATGCACAGACTCAGATGCAAATCCAAGTAGGACCCAGACCCTCCCACACACACAGAGGGGTTCCCAGCATTCTACAGTCAAAAGTGTCGTATTATGAGAGCTCAGGGCTTCCCGTCTCCTCTTCCAATCCCGACCAAAGGGAACTGGAGAGACTAATAATGTGAAAGTGTCTGTGTCATCTTAATATTGTGACTGGACCGGGGCGCTGGGTCCGGATTGCCTTGGTTGGAGTCCCAGATAACCTGAGGCGGTTACTTCTCATCTGTGCTCCATTCCTTCAGCTGTGAAACATGTAGTAAAGGAGGCCGCCTCCTGAGTTTATTTTGCAGATGAACTGACTTAATGGTTGCGAAAACACTTTGAAAGGAGCTGTGCGCCGAGAAGGCATACTACAAGTATTAATTATCTTTCTTTGATTTATCTGAAGGTGAAGCATTCAGGTGAGCTGTGCAGAGCACCTTCCTTTCATCATCACATATATTCCTCCCAGTCTCACTAGAAGACAAAGGCATCACTGAGATTTCACAGATGAGGGACATGATCTGTTCAGAGGCATACAGCCAGGAAACAGTGGAGCCAGGAATGGAAGATTCCATGGACTGTCTGGTTTGAAGCCCAATGAGAATAACAACCCAGGGCCATGCTGCTGTGCCCAAGACTCCCACAGACCTAGAGCCTTCTTCTTAGTCCAAAGCACAAGTCTAGAGGGTGAAACACACCCAACCTTGGAAGTGGTGGGGAGAAAAGGACATGGCAAAAGCCCTCGAGCCAGTTCGCAGCCCCAAGGCATTAGTCCCAGCGTGGCAGATGCCACTGGCTGCCCAACCCAAGAGCTGCTCAGTTCCAGTCTTCTCCATTCACGCCCGTCTCTGCCTCTAAAGACTTCGGCATGCGAGCTCAGTGGTGTCTGGCTCTTTGTGATCCCATGGACGGTAGCCCGTCAGGATCCTCTGTCCATGGGATTTTCCAAACAAGAATACTGGAGTGGGTTGCCATTCCATTCTCCAGGGAATCTTCTCAATCCAGGGATCAAACCCAGGTCTCCAGCACTGACAAGCAGATTCTTTACCACTGCACCACCTCAGAAGCCCCTAAAGCCTCGAGAAAAGAGGACAGATATTTACCTCCCCAGACTTAACCTCTAGTTTAAATAGCTATGCCATCCTGCTTTGCTAATGAAATAAAAGAGGAAATATTCTATGACGCTTCCGGAAAGATTTTTTTGTTTTTGTTACAAAGGGATTGACAAAGGAAGTGAATGGTTGGGGCTGAACTTCCCATCCCTTTTTCCTTGAACCCAGATGTGATGTTTGGGGCCTTGGTCATTGTATTATGACATGAGGCCAGAAGACCTTAGCTAAGAAGAGCAAAGAAGAACTTTATTTGAAAGCCAGAGTCAATCCCTTGTTTTAAAGTATGAAGAAAAACAAAGCCAAGAACACATTACCCCCAGGTAATGCTGTCATGAAGCAGCAGTTGAGGCCATCACCCTTGGCCAAGTCTACTGTGGCTTAGAGATAACAGTAGTCTGGCTGACGCTGCACGGGACTCAGGTCTGCACAGTACTAAGCCCTCACCAAGAAGCAGGACATGTCCACGCCCGGGGGACACATCCTTGTTCCCCAAAGAACACACGACCTCTGGGACATCAATTCCCACTTGTAAAAAGACATTTGTAAAAAATCAAACGTCAGAAGAGATTCATTTCAATTTGGAGATTTTGACTTTGTGCAGTGAGGAACTACATGACAAGAAGATGGGCAGCAGTGTGACATGATGAAGGCAGAGCACACGCGTGAGGTTTCCAGATAAACCAGTTAAAGATGACCTCAGAGTTGACAAGACTCTCTCTTGCTTCTCCAACCCCTATTAAGATATGCAAATGAAACGTTAACAAAAGCCCTATTTCGATACACATACCTCGCTTAACCCTCAAGTGAACCCTATGAAATGAGTGGTGGTGGTTTAGTCACTAAGCCATGTCCTGACTCTTATGACCCCACGGCTCCTCTGTCCGTGGGATTCTCCAGGCAAGAATACTGGAGTGGGCTGCCATGTCCTTCTCCATATGAAATGAGTAGAGTTAGTTAACAAAACATAAAGTTCTGATCTCAAGAGTCTATGTCACAGCCAACCGAGACAGTATTGGGACAAAGTCCAGGCTAGGTCCCTCTATAAGTCATGGTCACAATGGCATTCCTCCCTGATTCTCCTCAAATCCAGCACATGCTCAAGAATGGTGATCTTCTCTCTGTCACATTCAACCACCAGGGTGGGAGAGCGCTGCTCATAACCACCCACCTCGAGCAGCGTGACTCTTGGCCATCACCAAGATGATGTGGCCATCACCCTGCTCCAATGACACACACCCTACAGAGCTCTTGGTCCTCTTTCAGAAACCTGAGTCACCTCGATAGCCAGCTGAGCTCATTTTCCAAGGCTGTCCTGATGGTCATAAATAATAATAATAGTAATAATTAAATATATCTATCTGATGTAAAGACTTCCAGAAACCAAGAAAATAAATACGTAAATACATATGTAATGTGTCAATGACCTTCTTCTTTCCACTGATTTCCACCTTCTCACGCATCAGAGGCCATCTGGGGACAGCACATTTGTTCTACTGCTTCTGCATTTATTCTTGGTTCTGCTATTCTGCAGAAGGCTCTCCTATCTGGTAGAGGAAGTCACATTCAAGTTCTTTCAAGGATTCAAGAGGGTGAGGACTAAGCCCCAATGTTTTTCTGTAAGTTTCCCAAGTGGCGTAGTGGTAAAGAATCCACCTACCAGCGCAGGAGATGCAGAAGACTCAGGTTTGATCCCTGGGTTGGGAAGATGCCCTGGAGGAGGAAATGGCAACTCACTCTGATGTCCTCACTTGGAGAATCCCCTCACTTGGAGGACAGAGGAGTCTGGTGGATGATAGTCCATGGAGTTGCAAAGAGTCAGACATAACTGAGTGTGTGCACACACATGTTCTGTTATAAACTGTCATCTCCGAAGGTGGTGGTTTTACTGTTCGGCACGCATTGACAATGAGAGATAAGGGATAACTGCAGAGCGGTGGGTTTTGAACCTTCTCCTGAGAGCCTGTGGGTCCCGGAAGGCTGCCCAGACACAGGAGGGGTGGGCAGTAGAAAACCCAGGGCCACTGAGTCAATCCAAGTAGCTCTCCTCTCCCATTGTCTCTGTATGAATTTTTTACTCAACTTCCTTTGAAAAACAAGGAGGAGTTGGCACCTTTTCATGAGTAAGTTGGCACCCTTCCCTAGAAAATGCTAAGAAGCTATCCATCTAGCAAGGACCAGCATGCGATGTAAAAAAGCAAGGTGGTCAAGATGCAGGAGGAGGAGGAGCACATCTGGACACAGATCCAGGTTAGGCAAAGCCACTGCCTGGTCCAGCCTGCCTGAGAATTTCACCTACAGCCTCTTCAAGGGTCCTGAGTCACTGGGATGTAAAGTTTGCACGAGGACTTCCCTGGTGGTCTGGTGGTTAAGAATCTGCATGTCAATACAGGAGATATGGGCTCCATCCCTGGTCCAGGAAGATCCCACATGCCATGGGGCCATTAAACCCATGTGCCACAACTACCAAGCCCGTGCTCCAGAGCTGGTGCTCCACAGTAACAGAACCCTCCGCGATGAGAAGCCTGAGCGCCACAGTGAAGGGTAGCCCCCACTCACCCCACCTAGAGAAAGCCCGCGGGCAGTAACACAGACCCAGTGTGGCCCCAAAATAAAAGCAACCGATCCATTAATAAGTCAATATGCAGCAATCAATCAAAAGATAAGGCTTATTCTATATACTCACCCAAAAATTAACTGCTGGTAGACCATTTATGTCACATTGTTAAATGAGAGAGTAAGAAGTCACAAGAAACTATTTGTGGAAATTATCAATGAGCACCTAGCTATGTGTCAGAACACAGCTGAAGATTTTCAAGTCCTAGGAGAGGATCTGCTCCTGAACTTTTGGTCAAAATGCACTGATTTAGTACATCCTTCATCAGGTTGGAAGAAGAAACAGAAAAGAGGGCATCGCTACCTTCAAATTCCTGAAAATCTAAGAGGGTGAAAAGGCCGACTATCAAATAATCAGAATTCAAGAGAGAACCCACACGGTGCAGGTGATCAGAGAGGAGACACAGGCCCAGCCAGTTAGAGAAGGAGAGACAGCTGAACCTGAGAATTCAAAGAGGATGAGAGAGGGTTATAACGGAAAATGCCATGTCAGGTTTCTCAGATAGAGCAAAGATCTGTTATCACAATGTACGAAGCCAAAACGAAGTGAGAAAAGCACAGAATCCCAGATCCACCACCTCCTGGAGGCACAGTCTCTGCCTGAGCTCCTCCGTGCAAACTGGGGCAGAGGACACAACGGCATGCTTCACCCTGCCTGGTTCCTGGAGCATCGGGGGCCCTAAAGCTCTAGGGCCCTTTAACAGAGCAGGAGTTTGGGAAGAGGCTTGGGAGAAAGAGGAAGCAGCCTTTGTGGGCGTCTCTTTCAGGGAGGGAGCTAATAAAGAGAAGGAGACACAGGATGGTAATCTGAGATGTGGCAGAATGGAGGGACATTTCTGGAGAAGGGTCCTTGAGTCTGCAATTAATTCTAAGGAGAAGGGTCCCATGGAAAGGGAACCATCTTACCTTTTAAGATGGAAAGAAAAGCCCACTGGTCAAGAGGCTCTGAGGGGAGATCATAGAAACAACAAGAGCAATAATCAACAGGTATTGGACAGTGAGGGGTTTCCCAGGTGGCTCAGTGGTAAAGAATCCGCCTGCCAATGCAAGAGATGTGGATTCAATCCCTGACCCAGGAAGATCCCCTGGAGAAGGACATGGCAACCCACTCCAGTATTCTTGCCTGGAGAATCCCATGGACAGAGGAGCCTGGCAGGCTATGGACCCTGAACTCGCAAAGAGTTTTTGCAACTAAACAACAACATCGTTGTGCAATGGAAAATAGAAAATTTGATGGGAAATNATATATACATATAAATATCTTATTCTCAAATGTTTGGCCTTCCAGAACACTGGTAGCATGTGAATGAATTCACTCTTTTCCTCAATGTTTAAATTTTATTGCTATTAGACTGTGATCTTCAGTTCACAAAATGTTTGTCTTTGAACCTGGTGACACTATTTCAATGGACACCCTTTGACTGCAGTTAAATGTTTTCTTTTTTACCCACATGATAACAATCAAAATTGGTTAAAACAAATTCTAAAATATTTTGTGTCTCTACCTTCTAATTTTTTAAGTCAGTAAGTTGTACAATTTTTTTTTATAACGGGAATTCAATTAAAGCTATTTTGTAAAAGAAAATATTTTCATTAATATTCAATCATCATTATTAGAGATATTCAGGTATTTATACCTTGATAACTAAAAACAGGAAAATAAGCACTGTAAATAAATATCATACTTGAACATTCTGCAGTAAAACAGACTCCATGAATAAGAGCCTTTTCTGAATCCCACAGACTCAATTTAAATATAAATTACATCAATTGAAGTTGAAGTTTATGCTACTAAGAAGCTAATTCCTAACTTATATACTTACGTTTCAATAGAAAGGGAACAAATAATATTTCAAGTAATCAAAGAAATTCATATTTCTTTTTAGAAGTTAGGTGAGACATCATATGGCATTACATACGCAACTGAACTATAAAAATCAGCTTTGACAGAAGAAACATAGTTCCTTTAAATTATATCGACGTAAGTATTGCAAGCTGCCAAGTTGTCTGTCACGATATCTATCCCTGTGTACCCCTTGAGACATAAAATGTGCTCGTACTCAGCCCCAAAGCCCCTGTGTCCTTCTGGTCACTATCTAAACCCTCATCACAGCAAAGAACACCCGTCAGCCTTCCAGCTCTGTTCTTCTGTCTGTATTATTAACATTCATTATGTGACAGCCTAGCATTAGATGAAGCAGGGAAGGCAAGCAGACAAAATTCTAAATAAACGTCTTTGTTGGAAAGACCTACTGTGCGGCACAGGGAACTCCGCTCAATGTTATGTGGCAGCCCGGATGGGAGGGGAGTGTGGGGGAGAATGGATACATGTAGTATATGGATGGCTGAATCCCTTTGCTGTTCACCTGAAACTATCACAACATTGTTAATCAGCTACACTCCAAAATAAAAAGTTAAAAAAATTTCTTTGTTGGATAAGAGGAGGAAGAGGAAGTGGAAGAGGAGGAGATGAGTTGCTAACGTCAAACTTCTAAGATTCAGGAATGTTTTAGTTTTAAGAGTTCATGTTTTAGTTTTAAAGAATGTGTANTAAAAAGTTAAAAAAATTTCTTTGTTGGATAAGAGGAGGAAGAGGAAGTGGAAGAGGAGGAGATGAGTTGCTAACGTCAAACTTCTAAGATTCAGGAATGTTTTAGTTTTAAGAGTTCATGTTTTAGTTTTAAAGAATGTGTAAGAAGCAAATTATTTTGTTTGAGGAGCCCATTTTTCTGGATATGTATTAGATACACATATATTCTGAAGGAGAGGAACTATAACTAAGCATCAAGGTTGAATACCACATACACTCAGAATTTTGCATATAAGGATGGCAGTTGTAAAGCCTGAAGAAGTCTTCTAATTTTATTCAGAATAAAATTGATTTACTTTATTCTGGGTCTAATGGAGCCAGGAACTAGAGTTCTAGCACAAATACAAAGGCAGCGATAACACAACCCTGGGATGCTCCAACCCTTCTTGACTTCTACACTCACACTAACTGAACCCCTATAGTACCAGGGCCATTACCCACGAACTTTTCCTCCATGCACACTTCAGTTAAAAAGTGTACTAAAATAAAGAGTAAAACACTAGTAATGCAAAAGCAATCACTTTGTGAAAAAGTTACCTGGCTAATTGACATTTTTAGACTAGTCATTTTTCTAAATTACATGCCTTAACCATTATCTTCCTAGGTTTTACGTGCCCTTGTGAAATTTTGTGAAGAAAATTTTTATAAACATGAGTTTTTTCCATAAAAGTGTAAACACCAAGGTAGATTATTCTTCTTTTAGAAATTTTATATTAAATCAGAAACTTTAAAATTTATTATATGTTATTCAATGTAATTATATAGAATGATTATAAAAATATATATAGTGATTTTTTCCATAAAATGAAATATAAAAATAAAAGACTTTATATTAGCTTTCTGCTTTTCTTCATAGTAATATTCTACAATTCAGCAAAGGGCATGAAAACANCAGAGCAGTGCAGACAGTGAGGTGCTGAAACAGCACCACGCAGAGGTCAGCTGAGTGGACACCGGAGGGGTTCACGATGCTCGGGAGGGCTCCTCTTTCCTCCTGAGCAGGACACCTCCTTGGTCTGCTGCGTTCAGTCCCCAGGGTGAACGTGAAAGTGTGAGTCACTCAATTGTGTCCAAGTCTTTGTGACTGTAGTCCACCAGGCTCCTCTGTCCATGGGATTCTCCAAGCAAGAATACTGGAGCGGGTTGCCATGTCCTTCTCCAGGGGATATTCCTGCTTAGGTATCAAACCTGGGTCTCCTGCATTGCAGGCAGATTCTTTACCACCTGAGCCACTGGCTCATCAAATAGCCCCACTCTCAGATCCAAACTTCCAGAGAAGGACTTCTCAACAGCCCGCCCCCACAGGACACATAGTGCACCCCCAGGGCAGGAGGCCTACTTGCACCTCTGAGCCCTCTGGCCTCAGAGATACCCCTGTCCGGGGTCTTCTAAACACTTGAAGAGTTCGCCTTAGAATTCAGGCTGCAGTGCCCTGAGAAGGGAGGGAAGGGAGATGGGAGGTTTGCTGAAACTACACTGCAATTCTGAGATGGAAAAACACAGAATGGAAGCATTTCAGGATAGTCTGCCTTCACCCCAACAGAAACCCTTGGGGCTGATGGCAGTGGGCCTGCTGCCCAGAACGCTAGGAAAACAAGTTCTCGTGGAAAATGCCTCCAGACACTTTGGACCACTGCATCAAGTGCCTAGGCAGCATCACACCCCCTTTGAGGGCCTTGGATACAGCAGTTAAAATAGCAGAAACTGTGTCTCTTTTGTACCTGGCACTCTGAATGTACCCAGCCATAGTGCCACACTTCAGTTACTGCAGAAGAACACATTCCAAAGTTGGGGAAAACTATTATTGGCTGGACTCATTGTTTAAAGAACAATTAATAAGGGAACAGCAATAAGCTGGAATCACAGGCTTTGGGGCAATTTTGCAATTAAGAAAATTAGAGGCTGCTGTTTCAGAAAGCAGACTGTCAAGTTGAATGCAGAGACGTATGCATGAGCCGAGCATCCAAGTAAATATCAGGGCACCATTTGGGGAGTCCTGGATTGAGGAAAGGAGGGCAGGAATACTGATGGAAGTTATATATTTATCAGGTGTTTTACACCCAAATTTCACTCACTGTTTAGTTGCTCAGACATGTCCAACTCTTTGCGGCCGCATGGACGGTAGCCTGCCAGGCTCCTCTGCACTTGGAATTTTCCAGGCAAGAATACTGGAGTGGGTTGCCATTTCCCTCGCCAGAGGATCTTCCTGACTCAGGGATCAAACCCACATCTCCTGTGCCTCCTGCATTGCCAGGAGGATTCTTGATGACTAGCACCACCTGGGAAGCCAAATGCCGTCTGTCAATTACCCTTGGTGATCCTTTACTAGTAAGTGGTTAGGGAGCTGCAGCTCTGTGCCCGGCCCCACACTGAGGTCTTTCCAACACATCATCTCATGTGATCTTCACTTTTCTGCGAGGGGTTACTCGGATCCCCAATTTATAGACGCGGCCATCGAGGTTACACAAGGACAAGGATTTTGCCTTCAGATTACATGATAAGTAAGAGGCAGGGTTCCCAGAGGAACTCAAGGCCATCCCGTCCCAGATTCCTTGTCCTTTTCACTCTCAGACCCCGTTCCTCCTCTCTGTTGAGCTGCATCTCTTAACCCCTCTTCCATGCTCGTGAGTCCATTCGAACCACCAACAAATGCAATCTCCACCCTTCAACTCCCATCTGGGTGTCGTTACTCAAGTTTCACCAATGGAAGGGAGCCCAGCTCTGCCAACAGCCAAAGCCTCTGACCTCTCCCCCGAATCCGGCGGTGCACCGAGCCTCCTGCTCAGTCCTGTTCACTTGGCAGGGAGGAAATAAAGCTCCTCCAAGTCAAGAAGAAGATATGGACTGTCCCCACTCTTAACACCTCTTTTCTAGCACAGAAACTATGACAGGTCGAAGTCAGCAAGAGAGCTGTGCCGTGACCCAGTTAAAGAGAATGGGTCAGAATCTCGGTCAGGAGTGAAACTGGGTCAGCACTAGGCTGAGATGAAGTACACCTGCGGATGACTGGAAAAGCCCATGAATAGGCACGAGGAAGAACTAAGACCTCACAAAGGGCAGCATGACCGGGTGGGCAGGTGAGTCTAGAGTGTGCAAGATTCACAGCTTGGAGGGAGCCGCCAGAATGCCCAC